>CM025855.1:22018367-22046457 GCA_003952965.2 Morella rubra
TCAAAAATAGAGCACATATTTTTAGCAAAATGTACCTCAAAGTCAGAATCACAAATCTGACTTATACTCAACAATTGGCCTTTAAACCATGGACATATAGAATATTTTTGAAAGGAGGCATACTAGGTAGTTCAATTGTTCCTTTCCCAAGTATAGAAGCTTTTCCACCGTCACCAAAAGTAACAGATCCAACCTTATGATCTTTCAAGGTTGTAAACAAAGTCTTATCTCCACACATATGTCTAGAGCAAACACTATCTAGATACCACAATAATTATTTCTAGCTTTTAGAGCAACAATAGCACTAAAGCAATTGAACTTACCTTTTTGTTCCAAACCTTTTTAGAGGTTGTAGATTGAAGAGTCAATTGATAAAGCCTTTTATTAATCTCATAGTATGCTCTGTCAGAAGCTTAACTTGAGGTGAAAGATCAGCATGTTCATCTTTAAAAACTGAATTACCTTTAAAATTTTCTTAATTTTTTAGCTTGAAACATTTAGGTCTAATGTGACCTCTTTTTCCACAAAAATGACAAATAGGAACAAATTTATGAGAACTATTAGTTCTAGATGAATTAAATCTAGAAGAAGAACTTATAAACACAAAAGTATTTGCCTTACCTTTACTTGCCTCTTTTTGTAAAGGCTTTACCTATTTGTTCAGTACTGAAGCAGGAATAAGAACTGTCTTTGATAAGGATACACCATTTGTTTCATCAAAGCCTAGTTCTCTTTGTTTCCAGCAAGAATTCTAATACTCAAAATGTGATCAAACTTCTTAGTACCAGTGAAAATTGTAACAATTGTGATGAAGACTTCTCCAATTCACTTATTGTGTTCTTGATCTCATTTTCAAGGTAAACATTCTTTTCTTTAACTTATTCAAGTTTTGCACTAAGTTAATCCTTTTGTAATTGAAATTCTTGCACTTTCTTGAGAAGTTCTTTGTTCAATTTCTGAAGTTTCATACTTTCTTGAAAAGTTGATTGTATGCTTCTTGCAAACTATCTTCAACGTTTCTATCATCTTCAAAATCTTGCAAATCAATATTATCATCAATAGTACACATAAATGCATAAAACGTACATGTTCATATGAGGGATCATCACAATCATTGCTTGAGCTGGACTCGACATCTCTGAACGATGCATTCGTAGCCTTCTTCTTTGACTTTAGATAGGTAGGACATTCCGATCTAACATGCCCAAATCCTTGACATCCAAAACACTTAGTTTTAGTAGTATTGGATTCATTTGGTTCATATTTGACCCTTTTTTCTTTAGTGTATCCACTCGAGGTTCCTTTATCAACAAACTTGTTGAAACTCTTTTGATCACCTTTAGATTTGAACATCTTCCTGAATTTTTTTTACAAATGAAGCCATTTGTTCATCTTCATCATCAGAATCTGATTCTACCTCACTTTTTGTTGATTTGAGAGCAATGGATTTCTTTTTCTGTTGAGGTAGAGTCAACTCATAAGTTTGTAAAGAACCAACAAGTTCTTCAATCTTGACTATCGAAAGATTTCTGCTTTCTTCTATGGCGGTAACTTTGGCTCTGAATCTTTCAGGAAGAGATCTCATGACTTTTCTCACAACTCTAACTTCTGGAATTCTCTCACCTAACATAAAAGATGAATTTACAATATCGTTCAACTTTGCATAAAATTCATCAAACGTCTCATCATCCTTCATGCGAATTTCTTGAATCTTGTCGTCAACATTTGATGTTTTGAACTCTTCATTGTATTTGTACCTTCATGTGTTGTCTCCAAGATATTCCAAGCATCAAAAGCTATTTCACACAAAGAAATACGTTTAAATCTTCAGGAGAAATAGCCATAAATATAGCATGTAGTCCTTTACTATTATAATTACTTTCACTTACCTCTTCTTTGGACCAAGTGCTGGCTTCTTTGGGAACATCATCAGTGGATAGAATTTTCCATCCTTTAATACAAGAAATCCAAACATTAACAGTATGGTTGAGTGATGTAAGCATCTGACCTGAGTTGAAAAAATCTTGAACCATGCTATTGATGTTAGAATCGATGCTGTCCCAATATTCATTGTAAAATATTCTTTAGAAAATCACCAATAAATTTGTATTTTGCACCACAATTAAGATTGCATTGTCAAAAGAAAAATAAAAAGAGACACAAAAGCAAGGGAGGTTCGTGAGGATCCTCCCTCTTGAAAGCAATTATGGTGCTATTAATGGTTAAATTATAATAGTGTTTAAAGTGTAAATTTATTAGTAATCTGGAGTGTGATCTGTTAGGTTTGATAGTTTAAGATTCAAATTACAAAATGAGTAGTTAAAAAATGACACATGGCACAATATTAATTGTTAAATTATAAAGGGTTAAATGCACTTTTTGCCCCTCGACTATTGGGGTTCTGACACTTTGTACCCCAAATTATTAATTTTGTTACATTTTACCCTTTTCATTCTGTTTTTTTGTTCCTTCTCAGGCTAACTGATCTTGGTGTGTTCAGGGTTTCAACTCACTGATTGCAATTCCCACAGCCTTTGCCAATCCCATTTGATCCCTATTTTATGCAAAAAAGAAGTCTTTGAATTTCTTGAAGAAAAAGATGAATTGGCAACTACTATGGTTTTCACCATAAGAATATCTAAATGGCAAGGACTTCAGTTTCTGTCTAATAACATCTCAAGTTTTCCTGAGAAGTAGATTTCTTGATCGTTTAAGTGCTAAGAGAAGTTGTCAGTGTGTGTCGTCTTAATAAGAAATGATATCTCATGAAACTTACTGGTCTTGTGTAATTCTTCATTTTAAAACTGAATAAAATTTTGGCTTAAACACACCAGATACCCCTGTGGTATTTTTATTTTGCAAACATGTCCCTGAGGTAAGAAAAATTGGTTTTATATCTCTAAGGTAACCTTTCGATTTAAAATATGCCCCTCCGTCAGACTCCATTTAAAAAATTAACGGTACTAGGTGACGTGGCACGTCTCCCACACATCTGCACCATTTAAAAAAACTGCCACGTGTCAGTGGGCCCCACAATCTCAGGTCAGATGCCAACTAGACGCCATGCCAGCATCTCTTTTCCATGTAACTTTAAAAAAAAAAACTCAGTAATAAAAAAATAAGAGGAACAGTGCCGTTCTTCTTTTTAGCTAAAAACTCCCAACGTCCCCTTCTCCCCCATTTCCCTCTGCATATTTTGTTCCCGTAACCCTAACCTAACATTTCTCCCAAATTTTGCCTCCCACCACCTGAATTCGTTCAAGCACCAACATCACAGGCTACTTCCGTCTTTCGTTGATCAACCCACATTTTCCTCCCAAACACTATGTACTCAGATTCGCAATCCTCCTCCCGCCGATCTGGAGTCTTCAAACGTGGAGTTGTCTTCAACTGCAGCGGTGGTCAATAGCCCAACTGTGTGATCTGTGGCTGTGATCATCCCGCACGCTTGAGGACTTCCCTGATGGATATTAACCCGGGACTCCGATTTTATGGCTATCCCATGTTCGGCAGCAATTCCGTAAGTTCCCATCTCTTACTCTGTTTTGATATTTGATTTGGCAAATAATTCTTAGTGCACCTAGCCCTGGATTGAAATTTGGTTGCTGGAGGAATCTGTATGTAGCCACTAATGAAACATTTTACAATTACTTCGATAAATTGACATCTTAGTACAAGGTGCATTTGCTTAATGACTATAATGAAGTGTGGGGAAATAGAACTAAGTGGTAAAACTAGGCTTCTAAACAATAGACGGCCAGTTGAGTTCAATGGTTACATGAGAGTTGCAGTGGATACTGAGGTCCTTTATAGGTCTAAGATACGCGTGGAAACATGACAATCACTTTCACGGGAGGAAAAGGAAAAAAGAGAGGAGGAAAATCCGCAAATGGACAAAATTATTGGTTGGTGAAAGATAATGTGGTGCCAAAATGTTCATTATAATTGAATCAGCAGATAGCAATTGAAAGTACTAATTTCTCTCTTATGGAAAAAAACTTTTAGTGTGTAACTACTAAGCATGCAGCATAGTAGTCTTGAAATAGTGTGAAAAAACACAATGATCATGAAATAGACTTCAATTATTGCCGAAAAGGGAAGAGAAATATAGTTCATCGTTCATTCTAATGATATATTCCACATGCAAAAATACCACTGGGGATCTCAGAAAAGTCTATGTGATGTCGAGGATCCTAGAAAAGCCTTGAACATCAGAATTTTAAATCTAACGCTTTTTGATATCTATGCTTCAGGTTGGTGAAAGTACAAGGGAGATGTACTGCACTGTAGTTAATAGGTATCGCTTGGAGAACAATCTCAAGAAGGCGTCAAGAATGCAACATAGAGGTTATCAGCCAGATTTGAGACATGCTGGTCTCTCATAAGCAAGTTAAATAATTGCAGAGACAAGGGTGATTGCAACAGCAATCAGGGTTTTCTGTCAAGGCTTCTTTCTGTAAGTGGATTTCCTAGGAAAATGGGTTCCAAGACCAAACTGTGGTAATTTAGCATTCAGATTCTAGCCTTTGTTGCCATATGTTCCAGTTGGTGCTAGTGCTAAAATAATGCATGTAGTACAACTGCAAATGCATCATATCATTGCAAACTACAATCAAGATCATTACTTCTTTGTGAAAGCTGTCTGATGGACTTGGTGTAGAACACTGCATGACTGCTAAAGGAAATCATTCCTGTTTACGATTATGGTGCAACAATAATATTTTCCAAAATCAAATATCTAGGCATCTTTAAGAGAGCATCTAACGCTTTTACATTCATAAATTTCTTACGTAGAAACAAAATAAAGATTTAAACGACGAGTTTGGACCTGTAAACAACATGTGCATTTTGAAACGTACAAAACAGCATGTGCATCTTTACTCAATAAACCAATACAAATAAAGACAACAACCAACAAACAAAAGAATGGACAAGACAATAGATTATTATGACTTAACGACAAGCTGGGACACTAATATCGCACTCCAATCCGAGTGGTCCCAACCAAAACAAATGCCCATTAAACAGAGAAGACAAATGGGTCCGCACTATCGAATAAAGAACACAAAAAAAACTGACAAACTAAGCAATATCAGTTGACTAACCTCCAACCTTCTGGAACTCCTCACCCACACGAACAAGATTCCAATCGGTTATGACCTTCATTGTAAGATTGGGGGATAATGGGTTTTGAGATTTACTTAGGATTTGGGATTTTGGGTGCCAAATGATTTAGGGTTAGGGTTAAGTATATTAGATTTGGGATTTGAGGGTTGAGATTTAGGATTCAATGGCTTAGTCTTTCGGGAAGAAGGGAGGGTGGAAAAAATTGGCTAAGTGTGAAATGGTGGGGGGAGAAGGCCACACGGGTTTTTTTTTGCACCAAGAGGAACGGCACCGTTCCTTTTGATTGCTAATTTTTTTTATTAGGTTACGGGAACAAAATATGCAGAGGGAAATGGGGAAGAAGGAGACGTTGGGAGTTTTTTAGCTAAAAAGAGGAACGGCGCCAATCCTCTTATTTTTTTATTACTGAGTTTTTTTTTTTTAAAGTTACATGGAAAAGAGATGCTGGCATGACGTCTAGTTGGCATCTGACCTGGAGATTGTGGGGCCTATTGACACGTGGACATTTTTTAAATGGTGCAGACGTGTGGGAACGTGCCGACGTCACCTAGTACCGTTAATTTTTTAAACGGAGTCTGACGGAGGGGCATATTTTAAATCGAAAGGTTACCTCAAGGATATAAAACTAACTTTTCTTACCTCAGGGATATTTTGCAAAATAAAAATACCACAGGGGTATCTAGTGCATTTAAGCCTAAATTTTTTTAAAACAAAACATAAAGGGGAAATGTTATTATTCGCCCCATAAATATGCGTCAATTGCATTTGCGACCCCGTAACTTTCAAAACTGCGATTTATGTCCTCTAAGTATGAAACATTTGCAATGTTCATCCACAGTCAAAATTTCCGTTAAATTTTGGAGAAATAAATTAACAAAATCTAAATTATTGATATACATTTGACTTTGCACCCTCCATTTGACATAATACCCTTGAAAAATTAATGAATTGACAACAATATCTAAGGGCATTATCGTCATTTTAGTTTGAAAATTTGATAAAGGGTGCAAAGTGTTAAAAATTGGTAGTTGGTGCAATGTGTCAAAATTGTAGTTTAGGGTGCAAAGTGTAAAATATATAAAAAGTGTATATAGATTATTGAAATAGAGTTTCAATAGTTTTAGGGAAATTGGCAATATGATCATTAGGTTTATACCACGCTGACGATTTAGTTACTAAGTTTCATTTTTTTACTATATAGTCACTCAGTCCATACTCTCGTGACGATTTGGTCCTGCCGTCCGTGTTCCGTCTAATTTCTAACGGAATAAAACGCCACGTCAGCAATTTAACATGTTAGCGCCACATAAGCAAAACGCTGTGTTTAACAGTTAAGAAAATTAAAACGTAAATCCTAAACGACACATAGCTCGTTGAGTGGAAAGGAAATTGTTGAAGCACAGCGTTTTACTTCTTTGAAAATGAAAACACATCGTTTTACTTCAAACAAATAGAAACAAACAACGAAACTCAAAATTGGCTAAGTGTTCGCGATCTGTGAAAAGAGATCAGCTTCGAAGATATAAAATTCAGCTACAAATTGGTTTCTTTGATGTAAAGAGAATCTTAGGAAACCAAAATCAAAACCCTGGAAACAAAGATCGACATCCTCCTCGTCAACAATGGCAGATTCACGATTGGGTGAGCTAAAAGGCTAAACATACCTTTCTTCTTTTAAAGTTCATCCTCCTAGTCTATGTGCTTGCAGATTTTCAAGTTCAACAGCTAAAATAAAGATGATTTCTTTAATTATTTATTTTTAAATACATTTCCATTACAACATAACACAAATTACCCGTCTGTACACACGATCTTCCCCCCACAGCCCAACTCTAAGAAACAAGAGAAACAACATAAATCCCAGAAGAAAAACTGGGAAAAAAAAGAAAGAACGAAAGAAAGCTTTTTCACTAATTCCCGAAGAGTCCCTCTTGAAGCCTCTTGCAGTCCACCAAGTAAGCGAACCCATAGGCCATATTCTTCAACGTGGCCTCGTGCAGTTCCTTATCCGATGTCGCAATCGCGTCCGTGGAGAAGAAGACCCTGAAGACATTGTTGAAGCAGAGCAGGAGGTTCCTCTCGTGGAAGGCAAAAAATCCTTCAGCAATCTGTCTAGGGTTTGCGAAGAGGGGAAAAAGGGTGCTAGAAATTTGGAATGAGGAAAATCGTTTGATTTGAGAAGGAAGAACGAACAACCTTAATGAAACTGTGCGGTTCGGCATGCATAAATGTTGATTGGTTTGGATTTGTGCATTAAACGGTGAGTTTGGTGATAGCAGTATATGGTATGCTGTTTAGTATTGGGGGTTTTTAAATAAACTGTGCGTTTTGATTAAATTGGGTCTGACGTATTATTTTAACTGACGTGTGGCGCTGACGTGTTAAGAAGATGATATGGCATTTTATTCCGTTAGAAATTAGACGGAACATGGACGGCAAGACCAGATCGTCACGAGGGTATGAACTGAGTGACCATATAGTAAAAAAATGAAACCTAGTGACTAAATTGTCAGCGTGGTATAAATTCAGTGACCATATTGCCAATTTCCCATAGTTTTATTTAAAAAATATTACCTTTTTTTAATATCATTTTTTATTTTTATTTTTAATGAATTTTTTAATATTTTTAGTAATTTTGTCTTGGAGGGTTATTTTGGTTATATTAATGTCGAATTCGGTCAATTATAAAAATTTTAACTGTGGACGAATATTGCAAATGTTTCATACTTATAGGACGTAAATCGTAGTTTTTAAAGTTGGGGGCGGGAAATGAAATTGATGCAAACTTATGGGGCAAACAATGACATTTCTCCAAACATAAACAAACACTAATACACAAATCCAAATTCAAATCAATAAACAGATTCACATTCACAACACTCCAAAGTGGCAAAATCCAAATCCAAACACAATAAACAGATTCGCAACACTCCAAATTTCCAAAATCCAAATCCAAATATAAGCCCATCATTCATTTCCATTTTCCAACACTCCTCCAAAATCCAAATCAAACACAATAAACAGATTCACAACACTCCAAATTTCCAAAATCCAAATCCAAATATAAGCCCATCCTTCATTTCCATTTTCCAATACTCCTCCAAAATCCAAATCCAAATATCAGCCCATCCTCCATTTGCAGCTTAGTTTCGCAACCTATACTCTTAACTAACTAATGAAATATAAGAAATAATTAAGTAATGAACTATAAGAACTAAAATAAATCAGGTAACTAATTCGAATTTACCTTGAGTTTGTGATTCACAAACTGTCACCGAATTCTACCATTGACCACAAAAGTGCACCCACTGTCACCACACGACACACAGTACACAACACACCACTTGCACTAATAAAAAAAAAACTAATTAACAAGTAAAGTAATGAACAACAACAAATAATAATGAAAAAATTAATGAAATTTGTGAGAGATAGAGAAAGAGAGAGATCGGCTGAGAGAGAGAGAGAGAGGCATAATCGGCTGAGACAGAGGCCGCGTTAGCCTTCGGCGAGTTGTGCTGTTGTCACGTTGTGGGCCGTGGAGATCAGAGAGAGTGAGAGACAGAAAGAGCTGTTGTCACGTTGTGTGGAGATGAGTGTGAGAGAGAAGAGAGAGTGAGAACTGAGAGACAGAGGTCAGAGAGAGAGAGGCGAGAGAGCAATGCTGCAATATGACTCAGTCACAGTGAGAGTGTGTCGGAGAGAGAAGAGGGAGACATGGAGAAGAGAGCGGAGGAGGCGAGAGATTAGAGAGGAGAGGAGAGAATGAGACTATCGCCCCCCCGGGGGGGGGGGGTTAAGACTCAACCCTAGACAAAAATGCGCAGTTTTGGTCTAGTCCAAAACTGTGCGTTTTGGTTAAAAAAAAAAAGGGTACCGAAATTCTGCATTGTTTCGGTGGAATTACCGGTACGGTTTCGGTACCGCTATTTGGCCATATACCGTACAACCTCAGGCTTCAATTTTGGGTGGTAGGCGGTGGGCGAAACCGGTACCGATACTGGCTGACAAAATGTCCACCCCTATCTAAGATAGTCATTTGGTCAACTCAAGTAAATAGAAAAAATCCAATGTGGCTAACGGAGACATGTGTTACCATTTATCAATAACCACGTGTCTTCATTAATTATTAAATTATCCAGCGTGCTGCATATGATCAGTCCCCATTAATTTTAATTCCACTCCAAATTCTCCACACCAGATTTGAACAATTTGTGTTTAAGGGATTCGTGTCTTTTTCACCTAATCGGCTGCCTGTGTTGATTGATCTACTTTGATGTTAGATTAGCCTTCCACATTATAGTTTACCTAAGACGCTGTATTGTTCGTGATTTACTATTATTAAATACTTTATATTATTACCTAAAATTGGTAGTTTTGTCGAATAGGTTCTGAGATTTTAGATTGTGTTAACTGTACAACATTTTGGGTTAGACCTGTTCATCCCTTTTAGCTCAACTCGAATTTTCAGCCTATATCCCCCATTTTAGCAATGGGAATTGATGATGAAGTTCTTCTAGGTAGAAGGATAAAGGATGATTCCCCTCTTATGGGATGGATAACAGTTTGTAAACTGCTCACAGTTTGCATATCGTGTGGCTCTGCTTACAAATAAAAAATTGAACTGTGTATTACAAATGATATTCTCATTCATTACTAACTGAAGCTGGTAATAGCAATCTCCAGAAGCTTGGGACCACAATCATGACCAACACCACAAAAATACACTCAGAAAATAACCTCAAAAATAGGAATGAATCAATCTAATGTTGGTGTATCTATGCAAAAAGCTATTATGTACTCATCACTGTGAAAGCAGAAGAACATTTCTTAAGAAACAGAAACAATACGCAAAACACAACTGACTGATTAAAAAAAGAAGCACACTTCACACAACAGATCTGAACTGTGTAACAATTCGGACTTGCTTTCAAACTACAATCTCCACACCATTGATTCATACACATCTCATTCCACGAAAACCACAGGTAGACCTGCTCTTCAAGCTTCATACTTGACTGCTCTATCCCTTGACATTCTGTTCTCTGCATCATAATTTCTGCAGGATGAGCTAAATGATACAGTTTATGTTTTAATCATAACTTAGAAAGTACATCATATTTGTTATGGGGAACGAGTTTCTTCGCCCTTCACGATACTATATCGTAATTTCACTTCAGTAGAATAAATCCTTGCCACTTCTATCTGTCATAATTCTCAGTTTCTTCACCAGTACTTGCACACATTATTCTTTCTCATAAACTGGCTACATTGATATAGATGCAAGCTGATTTTAGAAACATTGAACCATTTAAGGCGAGACAAGGTACTTCTTTCAGCTAAT
Source organism: Morella rubra (assembly GCA_003952965.2). Taxonomy (NCBI): domain Eukaryota; kingdom Viridiplantae; phylum Streptophyta; class Magnoliopsida; order Fagales; family Myricaceae; genus Morella; species Morella rubra. Next base: position 22,028,839 of record CM025855.1, read on the forward strand.
AGCCATATCAGTACTGGTTATCCATAGTTGTGAACATGGAAAATGCAGTTTGCATAGATATAGATTTCACGAGAGTGTTGTATTACTCTCTTTGTTGAGCTCAAAGATACAGCTAGTCTCAGAAATTTGCCATAATTCTCTGGAGTGCATCACCAACTGATTTTCTAGTCTGATAAAGGAAAAGTAATTTTTAGATTCTTTTGTTTCATTAAATTAGTTCTTGTACATCTTTTACAACTAATTCAAAAAAAGTTCTCGCTTTGGACCTATTTTCCGTAGTTGAGAATCAAACTGTAGTTGCTTGCAGGTGAAGTAGCAAGTTGCCTATGATTAAAGTGGTTTACTTATGGTTTTTGTACACCTTGATTCTCCAAAAGGATTAAAAGGTTGATTGAGTGACAATAGGCATATTGACTGTCCTTTGACCTTGCACTTCAATGCAGCTTTGGCAAATTCTACATCAAACAGATAGGATGAGTTCTAATCCTACAACATACATCCCAAACAGATGCTGTGGCCTTCAATGAGGTCTTGAACTTTATTGCAATGAGGGAAGCACGCCCACAACCCAGTCACTTTCCTATGAACTTCTGATGCTAGCAATATACTCATGTACACTGTATGGTAAGCAGCTGATCTATCCAACTCTGATTTCCTAATGGTACCGAAAATGCTGACTTAATGGCTAATGGGAAGTAGAAAAACTGCTTAATTTAAAGCGCATATGAATAATGACCTATACTGAATATCCCAGGAGGTTTCTGGATTATCTGATAATAAAATAATGCACTGATGAAATTTGGATGCAGATCTATTCAAATAAGAAATCTGCGAACTTCAGTATACCTAGCCATCTAGGTAGTGGTTCTAAATATCAGGCTATGTTTAAGTGTATCAGGATCAGTTCTGGCAGTTACATTCTATTTGATACATCATTCCTATTGCTACAGCCCAGAGGCCATTTTCCAGATCTTGAGTCCAAAATTGAACTTTGACAAAATGAAATAGAAGTTTTTTTTTTTTTTTGGGGGAGGGGGGAGAGGACATACTAACTATAAACCAAAACAGCAATAAACCTAGAAAAATGAAAAGTTTCTGGATTTTTCCCTGCCTTCGTCCCTGTGTCCAATGAAGCAGTAGGAGCACGAGGGAGCGTGTTGGTTCTTCTGTGGTTTTTTCTTTTAGACGTAGAGATTTGTTTTTTCTATGGAGGCCTGACATTCAAAATGATTCTAAATTCGGGTCTCGAAATTACCACAATGGAATTTAGGATTTTCAAATCAAAATGAGATGAAGCATAAGGGTGGTTCTTTGAGTCTCCCAAAACATATCAATATATGCAAGATTTAACCAGTCATTACTTGCGACCGCAAGTTAATTTAGCAAGATGCTAAGGTCAGTAGAAGCAGTCGTACTCCAGAGGGGCATCAAATCATCGACTATCAGACAAGTATCTAAAGAATTGAAACAGTGATCTATAAATGTTGATTTCCGATTGAATTTTTGAAATGGGCTACCTTTAGAATTTTTAAAGGTCGTCTTGGAAATTAAGTGCCTTGCGAAATTAGAGAAAACAAAAGACAAATTACCGGTTGCTTTCTATTAAATCCTTCCCAATAACTCACCTAAAAACAAGTAAGAACGTTATAACTAGAAAATTATACTAATTTCACAATCCATCCAATGGAACTGCAGTAATTTACAATCCCAAAATGAAAGAACAAGCACATAAATTCAGACAATACTCAAAGCTTTACTCACCTTGATTTATCTGTCGGAGCGTCGGAGAAATTCAAAGAGCCCACAGCAACTCCTCCAAGAAGTTGGTTGCGGGGTGCGTCGAGACACCGAGATAAAATGCTGTCAACAAATTTAAAGCAAGCAAGCAGCCATTCGATCAGAAAGAGGAAAGGTTTGAAAGAATCAAAAGACAATTCATAGACCATTTATATCTAGTCTCAAGCTGTCACCAACCGGATTGCCTGTGCTTTCAGGAATCTGTGTCTTGTAGCTCTCTTCTCCTGCATTACTTGTGTCAGCAGCAGGAGCACTGGCCACCGGCTGCGAAGAATTATCGACATTTTCTTTTGATGCTTCCCCAACGCTCGCATCCAAAGCCTGCAATTTAGTTTCCTCAATCGCCTCTGATACCACCACGGGAACTCCACTATCCTCTTTCGAGATCAGCAACGTTGTCTCCTCAGTTGCCCTGGACACCACATTTGTTACGACCTCAGAACCATTATTTTCATCTGCAGATAGAAATTTTGTTGTTTCCCCATTCCCCTTCACCTCATCATTAGCCACTACCGGGGAAATTCCGTTGGTGGTAGTCGAAGCTAGTGAAGCTTTCTCCTCCTTTTCTGCCGATTCCAATCCGATCGAGTTCTCAATCAGTTCTTCTACTGCTTGACTGAAATCCTTAGACAAAGACACAACGGGCTCAAGGTCGGTAAGTGAGTCGGGAACCTTTTTCTCTTCCTCTGCTTTTCCTGAATCAACCACTTCGGAACTTTTCAAATCCAAATCACCAGCATCATAAGTTCCGTTCAGAGATTCAGAATTCCCATCGACAACAATTTCTCTCACGGAGTCAACCACAGCTTCGACGTCCCCAACATCCTTAGTTACCACATCCTTATCCTCAGTCCGAGATTCCACTTTCTGGGTTTCCTCTGATTTCCCGTCTGAAGACTCGGCCACACTTTGCACGTCCTGATTCTCCTGTAGTTCTACCTTCTGGATCCCCTCTATCTTGCCATCTGAAGGTTCCTCCATTTCGTTTTGACTTGCAGAAATCACTGAAGAACCGGATAAGGAATACCCTTCTTTTACTTCCTCTTCTCCAACTAAAAAATATTGATCCCTATCGTTACTTCTGCTTCATTCCCTTGAATTCCTCTATCAGTTTGTTAGAGAAATAACTTAAAATAGGGTAAAGCAGACTGACAAGAAATCATCCAAACTACAAGAGAACGTGACGAATACTCATCAAGGAAAAAAAGAAAAAAAAAACGTACAACTCAGAAACCAGTAACTTGGGAGTTGAACTTGATGATTAGGCGGAGAACGTTAGGTGGGGTCGTGGTGTTCTTGATCAGCTTTGGTAGATTTTATTGCTTTCTGTCTCTTTGTAACGTGACCTTGAAAGCAGGAGCTGACTGGTTGTTTCTACGAAGAATGGAGGATAGAATTAAGATCCTTCAACCTTTCCTGACCTCGAGAGTGATATCTTCTTGACGGTTCTGAAATTGAAACGGTACGGGAGAGAGATGGCACGTAGGCTTTTGGGCACTTCGAAGGTCGAAGTTTGGTGGAAGACTGCTATAAAGAAGAAACACTAAAAATTCTAGAAACAAATAAATAAAGTAGAGAAAAAAGTGAAAATGCAAAAAGCCGAGCAAGTGGATTTCAGAATTATTGTATAGCAAGAATCTGATCCGACTAAAGTTTCAATTGGGTTATTAAATCATTCCCCAATTAAATTGGCAGATTCAACTGAAATGCTGACAGCATGGATTAAGAAGTTATGTGAAGGTGGAGCACAATCGCTTGGCATCTTTTCTTAAGTCAATTAAAGTTCTTTGTTATTTAGCGCTTTCCACCCACTTCATTAGTCTTCATATAAATATATTCACACCGCCAGCTTGCCATGATGTTGGATGCTCTCTTCCTTTCACAATACCCCATGGCCCATCGAGATGAAGGACATAAGATGCCAGTTACTTAATTACCCACATGAAGGTTTTCAGGTCCTAATCTGTGCCCTCCAATTGCTTGTTTTTTTAGAAATGATTGGTCTCTGTCAAACATAGTTATGTGCATTATTTGAATCTGTCAGAGCATTGCCCTATCAATGAGGGGCTCCGTCAGTATCAAATTAGGATTGGATAATAGTTATGTGCATTATTTAACTATTTTGGCGCGGGCCGCAAAATAGTTAAAGGAATTCTAATTGGGCTGCTGGTGATTGAAGATTTGTCATCATCGTAAGACTTGCTGGCTTCGTCCTTCCCAAAAACAAGGAGGATAAGATTTGAGGCCTATTGAGCCTACTCAGCCTAGTTTGATAATGCATGGTACAATTTCCGTTGCCGACTTCTTTCTATTCTTGTTTGTATTTACATGTATGCCAAAACTGGTCAATAAATATAGACACCAACTGTCAGCTAAATGTTGGACCATGCATTGCACTCAAAGTGCCATGTAACGAGGTGATCCGGCCATAACGTTTCGATCTCGGTTGAACACCTATGGTTGGAAGTTACAAACTTTCCTGGGACCGTTATTTGCCATAAAGTGTCTGGTGAAATGTGACACTTGTGAAACACCACGTTTTGACTTCGAAAAAAACACTTGTTATAAATATGCTCTTAAAACCTTTGTATAGAATAATTATGTGATAATTATTTATATATTTGTCACATGTATTTATTGCTTATTGGGTATTATGTTGCTACATAAAATATTACGCGAGCGGATATTGTTGAGTGACATTGTAGAAAAGTCATGCCAATGATTAATAATATTGTTGAGCGAATATATGTTTTTCGGTTTCTTATTCACTTGATGGTTGTTCTAGACCGAGATGCAAATTTATGTATAAATAGTTTCAAACTTGTTGTGCCTCTATTAAATAGGATGATGGATTCTGTCATTGAGGTGGTGACCTTAAGCAGATGAGTGAGTACACTGTATGAGTACATGCACTGAACGAGATCAAATATGGATACATTCTAGAAGTGATCATTGATGGGAGAATGATATTCAACACAATTAATTTATGGTATTGTTAGACTTGAGAGGTTTATGCAGGTATGTTTGTTGTATGCTTGTGCTTTGACCGAGTCATGTGATGATGATCTTTTTAGGTCAAATATTCCAGACAACATTGGGTCTTGTGCATGATAAATAAGTTTGTATAAATGCTTAACAAGGAATCTACTGGTCTCTTGATGAGGTAGATAAGCAAATAATTGGGGGTAAAGTCATAGTTAGCCCCATATGTTTGGGTAACAATCAAATCAGTACCTCTAATTATCAATTCAGCGATTTGAGACCTTTAACTTTTAAAACTCATCAATCTTCTCCCCCATCTAAATTCATAATTAAATCAAACGGTTTTGCATCCACATGCGTTACATGTGCCATTACTTCCATATGAAATGACTAAACTGCCCACACTGACTCTGGGATTTAAAGTTGCCTTCTATATTTCTCGAACACATCAGATCTCACAGGAGCTTTGGCCTCTCAATCTATCATGGCTACTGATAGTCTCCTGCGCCACCTATTTTCGTCGGAGATCAAGGTTTATGCATATTCGCTTAGTTTTGTTCTTTGTTTTGTTTTGCCGATAGCTTTCAGTTTTGTCTTTATTTTGTTCTTTCTCATCTTCTCTTGTTTTATTTCTTTCCATTTTGTCGTTCAATTGGGCATTTAAGAAAGACCCAATGTGGGTCTGTCGATGGTTTATTTCTTTTCATTTTGTTCTTTGTCTTTGTTTGTTATTATTTTGTTTTTCTTGTTCTTTTACCGTGTACTGCTTTTATTTCTTTCCATTTTGTTCTTTGTCTTTGTTTTTTGTTGTTTTGTTTTTTTTGTTCTTTCCATGTATTGCTAAGTAAAGTAAGGTAGTGCTTATTTTTTCAGCCTTTGTAATGTCTGAATCATACATAAGTGGTAGCTCGGGAAGTGGTGAAAGTGGAGCTTCTAGAGAGGACCCAAAATGTTATTGCGATTTGAGAGCAAAATCGACTATTGCCTTTACGGATGAAAACTTTGGGAGACAGTTTTGGGGTTGTGTGAAATTCAAGGTTAGAGTTTTGTTTGCAAATGATGAATTTGGTTGCTTGTTAAGTTATAATTGGACGATAATGTTAATATAAATATCATACAAGATTATGTTCTGTGGTAATATTTTTTAATTGGTTGCGAATGTTTATTAAATTTGGCATGTGTATGTTTATTAATTAGGTGGGAGACTATTTTAATGGCAGGATGGAGGTCATTGCAATTATTTTGCATGGAGAGATCCTAAGATGTGTTCGTATGGACGAAGGGTTATTCGGCAACTTTGAGCTTTGCATAAGCAGTCGCTTGGCAGACAATTTGCTTGTGAATCAATTTAGAGAGAGCTCTAACAACAAAATTAACTCATTGTTGCCATGACTGAGCAACATCGAGTAGAGATTGTAAATATGCCCGAGTAGCATTGCCTACAAATTGAGGATTTGAATGTCTAAAATCGAGCCAAAATTGATGCTATGATTGTGCAACATCGGCTAGAGATTGAGATTGAGAGAAGGGTTTTAGATGTTAAGATTAGTGATTATAGGGATGGTTTAATGTTTTACTTGTTTCTTATTTTTGGAATTTTGGCTGCTCACATATTCAGTACCGGGTTGTGTATTCCTTCGAAGCTCATGTTAGCCGCATGAGGTGTTTATTGTCTTGTATCTATATTTTGTTGGTCAGTAACTAACTGAATTTGTAATCTTGTGAGTCTCATGACTGGTTATGTAGATCTTGTTTAAATAGCTGCCAACAATTCATTGCCATCAAAATAGTTGCCAACAAATTCATTGCCATCAAAATAGCTACCAACAAATTCATTGCCTTCAAAATCCTGTAATCTTACAATAATGCAAATCCTGTTTAAACAAACTTCAAATTCATTGCCAAATTTGATAGTGGCATCTGATATACATGATAAGTTTCATACATACAACCAAGTGCCATCAAAATATAGACCCAACCAGTGCAAGTTCAAGCAACTAACATCCAAAATAAATAGCTGCCAACAAAATACAAACCTAACAAAATACACAGATTGTCCACTTGGGCCATGACTAACATCCAAAATCCTATATCTGCCACCGAGGTTTCTTCCCTTTGTCTTTAGCTCCCTCACTTTCTGTAACCGGAGCTTTACCCTTGTCTGATGGTCTAAAGCCTGGAGGAGGCTGCGAAACTCGGAACTGAACACCTCCTTGAACAAGGGGTCCCCAAGAGCATTGTACACCCTCCCCTGTTTTTGGAGCTGTGAGGTCGATTACCATAGGTTTGCTTGTAGAGCTGACTTGCGATTCAAATCTTTGCAATCTACTTGAGCTCCGCATCCGTATGTGAGAAGTAATCCCCGTTGCAGCTAGAGTGGTGGTGGTAGATGGTGGTCTTGTATTCTTCCTAGCGGGATGCGTCTCCATTGACTCCATAGGTGGGGCCTCCTTGTATGGAGTTTGAGCTCGAGGCGTTTTCTTCCTTGATGCCAGGAAACAACAACTTAGTTAATATTCAATCTATTACACAACACTATAATCAACTTTACACGGACATGTAGCTGTGGTACTTACACAGACTGCTGCTGCTGTAGTATCTTTGACCATGCTAGACAATAGCTGTGATAGTCGTCGGCTTCTTGTAAGCTACGTAATAAATGTTACCAATATTATTATACAATAAACAGAACAACCTACATGTTAAGTTAAATAGACATAACAAGAAAGAAGTAAGTGATCGAGAATACATGTACACAAGGTGACTGGAGGCTAGACTGCGATGGAGTTTCGTCGCGTAACTGTCATATCTGAATAGTCTAAAGTAACCACAAAAATTCAATGAGTATATGATAGCAGCATACATGTATCTAAAAATGCACCAAGTTATCATACTTACGTGTCTAGTACTGCGGGTATTTGGGCTAGATTGTGAGGGATTTTCAGCACCCATTTGTGGTCTCCGTTCGGTCTAAAATAGCTAATAAAATCAGATATGTAAAACTAAATAAAATATAGAACTATTTGACAATTAAGCTGTAAAATCCGTACCAATGCTTACATGTCGTGTTCTCCGTGTACTTGGGATAGGTTGCAAGAGGTTGTCATTATGTAATGATGGTACCCGTAGGGTCTGTAAATTCAAATCACATAAAATCAGAAATTTCCAATTTTATTAAAATTCATATTCTCAAAATGTAATTGCACTCACCTTCCTAGTGCTCCGAGTAGTTTAGGTTGCGATCATCATGTAATGATGGTACCCATCTGTAAATTCAGATTACATAAAATCAGAAATTTCCTCTTGTAATTACACTCACCTTCCTAGTGCTCCGAGTAGTTGGGGTAGGTTGCGAGGGGGTGTCATCATGTAATGATGGTACCCGTAGGATCTGGATTACTCAGAAATTTCCAATTTTATTAAAATTTAGATTCTGAAAATGTAATTACACTCACCTTCTAGTGCTCCGAGTAGTTGGGGTAGGTTGCGAGGGGGTGTCATCACGTAATGATGGTACCGGTATGGTCTGTAAATTCAGATTACATAAAATCAGAAATATTTTATTTTAAAAATCAGATTCTGAAAATGTAATTACACTCACCTGTCTAGTGCTCCGAGTACTTTGGGGAGACTGTGATGGTGGAGGTCCACTATAAAATGGTGCAGCCGGTGTGCTTACGGTACTTGGAACCCTCTGTGATGCTTTCCTCCTCTTTAAGAGTGGACATGTTCTTTTATTGTGTCCCATCCCTTTACACTTAGAACATATAATCCCACTTTGCCGCCTCGGTAACCTATTAGTGGGTGTAGACTCTTCCGGTCCCCGTTTCTGGAGTTTTCTAGGTCTACCGGGTTGAGCCTTTGATGGCAAGGGTTCCATCGCCTCATACGCAGTTCAGAGCCATTGGTCCTCAGATGGAATCAAATAAATAATAAGGGCATATGCCTTTCGATAGGCCTCTGTAGTATAATACCAGTCTATGAAGTCTTTAGGATTTCTTCCATCGTATATGATAGTAGCAAAACCGTGTGGACACGGGATCCCACTAAGATCTCACCTTCGACAAGAGCATGTCTTCCTCTGAAGGTTTACCACATACTACTTCAAGTGACATTCCACCTTGAAGAAGCCATCCTCAGCATAAGTAGGAAGGTAGTGACTTGCCTTCTCACCTATGGACTCCAGTTTCTTAACTACCCCTGGGCACAATCTACCAGTGTAGTTTCTTATCCCCTGCCTCTTAAGCTGATATCTCCTCATCAGCTTCTTCTGTATCATCTCAACCATGGTTATTATTGGCTTGTCTCGTGCTTCCAAAACATACGAGTTGAAACACTCACACAGATTGTTCACAACAATATCACTCTTACTGTGTGTGTGAAACCATGATCGAGACTAGACACTCAGATCAATTTTTCGTAAGTACTCATGCGCGTCAGGGCTCAAGGCCTTCAACTCATCCATTTTCTTGTCGAACTCGGACTCAGTATATGCAATGGCAGCTCCCCATAGTTTATCTTTGAGTGCTACTCCACGGTGCCTTTATCCTTGAAGTTCGCATAAAGGTGGCACACAATATCGATGATCTGCCTGGGGATTACAACATCAAATGCTGAAACAAGACCCTGCACATAAAATAAAAAGTTATAATTTTAGTATGTAAAGGATAAATCTGTATGTAGTGAGAGACAAAGTTATATTAAGTTACCTTCTGTCAATTTGACATAAAGGTCCAACCACCTGAGGAGTAGACTCCACCAAGTAATGTCTCTAAAAACCCATCCAACTTTCTTTCAATTTGCCTCAACAATTGTGAATGCAACGGGATACATATTGTTATTTGGATCCTAGCAACTGCACTCAAAAGTTGCCCCTTGAACTCACCCTCAAGAAACAACCGTCCAAACAAATAAGGGGCCTACAACTTGAAGCCCGTCCATTGCCTCGCTGAAGAACTGGCATCGTTATTCCGTCTATCTAGAGAACCAGGATTAGTATCCCTTATTGTGGCACAATAGTCCCAAACCCTCCTATAATGGGAGTCAAATATAAAGGGGCTCAAGCACTTCCTACTTGTTCATCTATCTAGTAAGAACCAGATACAGACTATACTGTTAGAGTGCTCAGATATCATTGGGTATATAGTAGATACAGACATGTTAGGTTGGCTTTTATCTGGCATTTTATCCATCTAAAGCTTATCTGCGAAAGCCTATACTTTCTTGGACACTTATGCCAAAGTTGAAGATCTCTGATCTCAAAGGTTCTTTCGCCTGCTACTTTCCTACCATTCTGTATTTGTACTTCTCTGATCTCCTTTATTTGCACGGCTGCTTTGTTTTCATTATTTTTATGCACAGCAATATTTGCCTCCTTCATAAACAATGTAGCGGATGGAACTTCATCCCTTTCTCAAGGGCAACTGAGCCCAAGTCGTGTTCATGAAACTCAGGTACAGAGCGCGAAGGCCCACCAACCTCAAATTCGCAATGTGGAGGGGAGACAAGAATATCAGATGGTACCATATCTAATATATATCCTGTAATAAAAATCAAAGTCACGTTGATTACAAAATCCCCTTTGAAGCCAAAGTTACAAATTAGAAAGTACAGCAATCGACATATGTGTGAATATGACACTTACCATCATCTTTACTGTCGGGAGATGGAAGATGTGTGCCGTCGCCTAAGTCCGTCGTCAAATGTTCGTCCTCCACATCTCCAACCATTGTGTCCTCATATGCCCCACCAGAAGGTCCACCAACCTCAAATGAACGTCCATCGCCCTCAAATGAAGGTCCACCTAGTTCAAAAGAGGGTCCACCAAAGTCAAAAGTTGAACCATGCATATTCATTGCAGGCCCACCAGAGTTCGCATCTTCTTCATGTGCAACAGCCTCGGCATTGTCATTGACATCGACGTTGATGTCGTACATGTCATCATCGCTAGTCAGTGAATTTTCCCACCACTTTGTATCAATTCCAAGACGGTGCCTCTCACGTTCTTCGTCAACATCATCCACCGGGTCAACTATAGGTGTAGCCTCGAAACCAATGATAGCCCCTAAAGTTTACCACAAGTGCATGGGTCGTGACAAGTAAAATAGGGCAAAAAGAGTATCGTTTCACAAGGAGGAGATTCAAGTACTAATTTATAAAATTTCCTATATTATTTAGACGATCCGAATTTGACTACGTCCTAGCCCTAGAATAAGAAAACTAGCAAATCATAACTAATAAAAAATCCAATTATTTTTCAAAGAAAAGTTTGAATTTAACATCCTTAATAATAATTCAAAAACTAAAAACTAGAGAAAGAAGAAAAACTTTGAAATTGCAGAAATTCTCAGCTACGATGACGTTCCTCATCTGAATATCTTCTCCTTTTCTTTTAAGTAAACTTCATTAAACTTTAGAAGCAGAATCCACAGAAAGCAGCATTGATCACAGAGTTTTAATGTGTAAAAAAATTGTTAACTGAAAATAAAAACTCAAGAAAGTAAGCTCCAAACCCCCCACATCCTCTGCCTTTAAAAGCTGCAGCACCCCTTTTTGAAAAGCAAAGTCAAATCATTTCATATGCACCAAAATCTTAGATCTGCTTTTCAATCTTTTAAATCAGTTATCTTTTCGAATTTTAAAATAAGATCTGATATTTTCAAAATTCAAAACAAATTTGTTTTTCAATTTTTAAATCAATCATATTTTCATATTTTGAAACAAAATTTCTTTTCAAATTTTTAAAACAAATTTGCTTATCAATTTTGAAAATAGATTTGAAATCCGAAATTCTAGGCTGATTTTGTTACCCGAATTTCAGCTGGATTTAGAGCATAAAAAATACATAATTTGGAATTTGATCCTTTACAAAAGTTTTAGATCTCTTCTCAGAATTCCAACGCATCTGAGTTTACATTTTTCAGACTTCTAGAACTCTAGAACTCTAGAAAGACGTCAAAAACCGAAACAGTGTTTGGGCTGCAGTAAACTTTTGGATAGAATCGGACTTCTCCATTTTTTGTAGATTTCGAACTTCAAAATGGCAGAACTGGGTTTTGGACTCTTCATAAAAAGTTTAGCTCTACATCTTAGGTTGCCAACAAGGAAAACGACACTTGAATATGAGGTATGTAGCTCCAGTTATAATCCAAAAACCGAACAATATTCTGTTTTTACTAGACCAGTTCAACTAAGATTTGCTTTCATAGCTTTGCCCGAATTTCGCTCTTTCCATCAGCTCAATTTCAACCTTATTGAATAACTTAAATACCTACAAACATTCAAGAATTCTAAAATTAAATAAATGTAAAAGACACTTAAAATTCTAGACAAACGAGCTATGAAACATACAAAACACTTTGAATCAAAACAATTACTACTAAGAAAATGTGTGAAATAAATTCCCATATCAACCAACAACATATATGACAATGATTTCTTCACCCCGGTGTGCAGCCACCATCTGAAAGTACATCAGGGTCTCTTGAGATAATTCGGAGCCCATTAGAGAGGGTCTTCTCTGGCTCTAGGTAGAATAAAAGGTCCTCGTGCTTATACCCATATTTTTGACAATAGCCTATACTTCTATGAATGATAGGCAGTCAGGGTCATAAGGATCATGGTGCATAGCCATTTTTCCATCTCAGTATACGCATCCATCCGAACTGTCAAACCTGCCCCCTAGTGGACCTTAACGACAATGGAATATGAAGCCATTGGGACCTACCACAATAATATACAACATACTGAGATGATAGAGTAAGACTTGGAAAAAACAAACACCGGTATGCAACTTTACTAAAAAACTAAATCTGGTATGCATATGGTGAAATTCTAATAGTGTGAAACTAAATCTAGTACTGCACAAAACTTCTTCATACTACCAGATAGGAAGTAAGCTTTTATTTTGATTTATGATTGGCAATATCTTGTTACTCAATTTTTCTTTTGGTTCTCGCAATTACTTTGGATCCAAAATGTAGCATTTTGCTCTGTTTTAGGATAACTTTTACTTACATTTAACCTGTATGACTTGGGAAGAATCAAAGAGAGGACTGATATTACAAGACCTAAAAAGTGATTGACGATTTGGGTATCACCCTCACCCAGAAATAAATCTTTGCTCTTGCAGAATTACAATGCAAAAATTTCAGATTTTGGCTGGGCAAAGTTGGGGTCTTCTGGCGAAGACTCACATGACAACCAGAATTATAGGAACAGATGGTTATGCGGCTCCAAAATATGTAGCAGCAGGTAACATGATATCTCTTAGAAATCTTGAAACTTAATGTTTTATGGAAAAAGAGATGATGGCTTATGAAACCCAGTGACTCATTTATGTAACCGAGGACCTGGTAGTTTTATAGTTATAGACAGATTCACCGGTAAGTAATTTCTGAAGAAACCTTGGCATTCGAGTATGGCAACTATTAAAGCCTTCCCCGATGCCATCTCCATCCAGTACCAAAAGAGTGAAGGAAAATAAATTGAAAGGAAAAAACAAGTCTCAATCCCCAAAAAATAATAATTGTCTAAAGCAACTGGGATTACAGAGAGCACTCATCTAAAATAAATTCCAAATGAGCAACTGAAAACCAAGAGTAGCATGTCGTTTGAGACGAATTTGTGCAGAGAGCTACGCATGCTAGAAAACCCATAACTTTCAACATCCAAAATGGGAATCCCACGTAATGAAATCCAAAACCAACATAGCCCATCAAGATTGGGTGTTTTGGTAATGGTTTAGCCTTGAAATGGATGAGTAAACAATTCCTAACAAGTCAAGATGAATTTAGCATGTGTTAAGTCCAAGTGGGTTTGTCAGCAGTCTACCGACGAAATTGAATACTTAGCCGTTAGGGAAAACAAGAAACAAAGTCAATGGATATGCTCAAGCTCAAGATAACACATGAATTTCCAATTTAGAAACAAAAAAAGTGTTTGTAACTTGTAGTTACCCATCCTTTGTAATTCACATTCTATCTTTTTTTCAGCATAATCACATTCTACTTAATTCATTTAGGATGATGGCTTACAATCTGGTTGATGAATTCGAGAGAGTACCCCTTGAAAAGAGAAGCTTCTATAATATATGGCTCGTATAAGCTCTGTGAAATCCCTAGACAAGAAAAAGAAATTGTAGTACAGACATATAAATCAAGCACTATAGAAATTCCTAAAGTATCAAAAGAAAAACTTGCGTCGTGCAATAAACAATATCAAACGTACCCAAAATATGAGTGTGGGTGAAGTCAACACCTAGAAAGCTACTGCATGAATTCTTTTCTAAGTACTAGTCTGGCACTTTTCTTCTAACTCCCCAATTCCCAAGACCATGAGGACAATTGGCAGGTTACTTAAGGTTCAAATGGGATAGATTCCATTTCATTATCAAAGATACAGATAGAACCCACCAAATTGGGAAAAAAATCACAGTGAAAATATTGGACTCAACCAAAAATGATGATTAGTCAAAGGATACGTTCATCCATCATGTGACATTTTTTCCCCGGTTCACAAAGCAAGACAAACTGAAATGCCACGACAATGCCACCATCCAGTAAAAAAATATATGACCAAGCAAACAGATGCTCTTATTATGTTTTATATTTTATTCAACTATAACAGTAAACAAATATATGTTCAAACGTCAATCAATTATGGTATCTACTTGACAAAATTGTATTTTAATGATCTGTCTCACTGCTATTTGAAAAGGGTTTAAACAAACAATGAAAGTCTGGGACCACATGTTCTCTTATGACTATGAGACCACATGTTGTTGGCCACTAGAGAGAAGTTGCAATATACTATCACTTTTGGACCACATAAGACGCCTATAAATACCCTTCCAACATCCGAAACATTCCACATTAACATTCTAAAATGCCTACAAAGTGAAAGTTCAATCAATTGCTGCGAAATCCAGATTCCAATCCCCAAACTCACAATCATAAATCAAATTCATTCCAGTAAAATTATATGAGGGTCTTAGTTTGATGGCTTACCATAAAGGATAAATCTCTGCGAAATTTTCGTCGATCTTATTCTAGGGCACGAGCAAAACGCGAAGTGATATTGCCTTCACTAGTGGCAGATCTGATTCGGTGAAGGGGAAATTAGTCTTGGCGAAGTGAATGAGGGAAATGGAGTTCAAAAGTGGGGATTTGCATTTGGTTCGGTGAGGGGGAAATTGGTCTTTGTCTTCCTCCAAGCAAGGGTTTTTGAAAATACGTTGAATGGTTTTTGGCCTCCAACAGAACAAGGGCATTAGACGTCAATGGGCACTCACTTATTAAGGGCAACTTGGTCATTTCAGATGGAATAGAGGCACGTTGACGTAAAACCATTTAATTTAATGGATAATTTAGATGTGGGTGAAGATTGATTTTTTTTTAAAATTAAGTGTCTCAAATTGCCGAATTAATAATTAGGAGTACTGATTTGATTTTTACCCAAATATATGTAGCTAACTATGACTTTACCACAAATAATTATTAGTCAAAGAGATTTCACAAAATCAATTTCATCTTCTTGAGGGTAGTTGTGATATGTTGATGGATATGATCACAATTAGTAGAAGCCTAAAATTTAGAATAAAAGAATATAATGAAAATAATAAAAAAAAGAAGTTTTTCTCGTGATCTTTGAGATTTGAGATCCCTAACAATCCCATACCATATCACAGTTATGATTCAGAGAAAAACATATACGATAATTTTTCAAGATGATTGGCTATTAGAACTTTGAAAGAAACTTTGAGACAGTTGAGAGGCATAAATTGGAAGGAGGAAAATATTTGGGCTGCTCATGTTGTGAGATTGAAGAGACTCAAGTGGTGAGATCAACAACATCCTAAAGAGTTATCGAAGATCGAAGATTGATCATAAAATTGTTGTGAGATTGCAAGATCCTAAGGATTATCAAAGATTGATCAACAATTGGCGTGTAATTTTTCCCAAGTAAACTTTCAATTGTGGCTAGTGTTAATGACACATGGTGTTCCCAAACAATAGAGCATATTTTCTTCCATTGGTTTTTCGAATAACCAAATCCATCGGTGGTATCAAAGCTACCTTTAGAAGAAATCAAGAGGAAAACAAAGTGTATGTTAGTTTCTAAGGATGGAAGTCATCTCTCAAGAGTTAAATCCAAAGGCAAAATGATGTGCTCTATTTTGTACAAATTGGTTGTTATATTTCATTTTGTCTACAACCATTTATTTATAACCCAGTTGCCCCGTTTATGAAAGAGCACATCACATCGCCTAAGGATATAGGAACTTCCAACCAAAGATGTTGATCAACCAACACAAACTAGACCAGTCAACAAGGGTTATCGATTATGGCGCTGATCACCAACAATTGTCATGCGAAGCCATGCAACGCATGACTTTTGTGTTGCACATCTCCCACTTGATCATGCGATAACCTTGTTACTACTTAAGGCATATATAAACATATGCGTATATACTTAATATTTATCTTATCTGCCAATCTTTTTATCATAATGTTGTAGTTAGATTATAGTCACCATCTAATCACAAATGATAACAATATCAGTACACATAATACCATGTGTTTAGTTTCACCGAACTTTCAATCGAATTTTCTTTGCAAGATTTCACTTCAGTGAACTGATATTTTTTGGATATCAACCAACTTTGTTGGACTTTTTAACTACTTATCCATTTATTTTACTTACCTATATCATGATCAAAATTAGGTAAGTTTGCAATTATCTAATTCAGACATCCCCAAATTTATTTGAAATATTATTTCTCTTAGGCGACCCTTTAATTTAGATGCATCTTAAACCTATAGCTTTCACATGTTCTCTGAGTTTTCCCTTCGTCATAGGATTGGCTACTATCTCTTCAGAGGAAATACAATCAACTTTTATATCTCCTCTCTCCACTATATCTTGAATATAATGGTAATTTACATAAATGTGTTCCAGCTTTTATTAATGAGATAGCAAACTTATTATCACAAAACACATTGATCGGTCCAATAGATATACCTAAATTCAAGCTTTCCATTAAGTGTTTAATCCATACAACTTTGCTTACTGTTGTATTGCATGAAATTTACTTAGCTTTTATCGTGGATTTTGCAACACAGCTTTGTTTCTTACTTAACTAAGAAACAACTGTTCCACCAAATAGAAACACCTATTTTATCTCCTTATGATTTCCTGCATGGTTAGCATTTGTGTATCTATGATTTCTAGATCACTAATACCAAAATATAACTTCATATTTCTTGTGCTTTGTAAATATTTTAATATTCATTTAATTGGTTGCCAATGACCTTTTCCTGTATTATATTTGATGTCTACTAACCAAACCTACTGCATAGCAATTATCTGGTCTAATAGTTGTCATAGCATACATGAGACTACCCACAACTGGAACATAACGAATATTTTTCATTTCCTTTATTTCTGCTTCACTTTGTGGACACATCTTCTTGCTTAAATTTAATCATTTACATATGAGTGTTTTTAATTGCTTGCATTCATTTATATCAAATCTTTTAAGCACTTTATCTATGTATTTCTCCTGATCCAAATACAACAATTTTAAATCTCTATCTCGTAATATTTGAATTCCTAAGACATAAGTTGTCAAACCCATGTTTTTCATTTAAAATTAAGAACCTAAGAATGATTTTGCCTCATTCATCATTTCTAGAGAATTACTTGCTAATAATATGTCATCAGCATATAAAGATAATATGGTTATGGTTTCATCTATTGTTTAAATATAAATATAGTGATCTAAAGGACTTACTTCAAAATTAATTTCTAAAATTGCTTGGTGGAACTTCAAATACCATT
>CM025855.1:22047551-22195208 GCA_003952965.2 Morella rubra
TATAGATATCTTCCTTTAATTCTTCATTCAAAAATGCAGTTGTTACATCTAAAGTATCCCTACTAAAGTAAATTTTACTACTGGAGAATACATATGATCTACAAAGTCTATACAAAGTTTATGAGTATAACTTTTTGCCACCAATTTAGCCTTATATTTTTCTAGGTTTCCGCCAGCTTTGAATTTTATTTGATTTGGTAAGTCTGTTAATTCCCAAAATTTCTTTTTTATTTATCAAGTCAACTTTATCATTCATAGAATCAAGCCATTCATTATGCGTTTGAGAGTGTTAGCCCAAGGTTGTTTCTTAAATAATCTATTTTTGATTTTGATGATAACAAAAAATTCAATGTTTTGAAGACTTTTAGATTTTATGTCAATCCACTTTTCTAAAGTATTTCAAAAGATCGAGGTTATCTATCTACAAAAAGTCCTAACATGTTTAAACACTAATGCATAAGTTGAAAAGGTCATTTGTTATTGTAGGTGTTTATATGATTTGGAATGGAAACACACTTTCAAGTTGCTGAAAATCCTCTCAAGTATTAATGGTGTCGACATATTGTACTGACGCCGAGAGCACACTTTCAGAGCAATTTTGTGGTGTCGACACATGCTACGATTTTGTGAAAATCTAGAACGACGCCAGCATTTAAATGTTCTAAAATGACTTGGGTACCCCTCCAACGGTACAATAAAGTCTCTTGAAGACCTTTCAAGACAAGAGGATTATAAATAGAACAAGATGGAGAGAAAAGACAAGAACTTGCACATCATTTATGACCTAGCCTCTAGAGAGAGAAAGAGCTTTGAAGAAGAGAGAAGAACTCACCTCCCAAGAAAGCTAGTGCTCACACCTGCCAAGACAAAAGCTTTCTCATTCGATCTTGTCTTCTTGCTCAACTTTGTGCTTTACACTTGCTCATTTGGCTTAAAGAGCTTTCTTTATTATATCCTTTGTACCCATCTTTTGTAAAATACTTGAGTGTTGTGAAACACTTGGTCCTACTCATGAGGGTAGAAGAAATTCCTTGGGTTGTTGGAATTAGTGAAGAGAGTTGAAGCGTGAGCTCGAAAAACGCTTTGTAACAGTTACTTAGCACCCTAAGGCATAATTGCTATTGAGAATAGTGGAGAAAGCCCAAGGAAGTCAATAGCTTGGGGTGGACGTAGGCAAGTGTTGGCCGAACCACCTAAAAAACGGTGTCATCTCTCTAACCCTTGCTCTTCTTTATTTGCATTATATTTGTGTTTGTAGTGCATTGCTCTTTAGGTTATTTATCTTGCCTTATTATCGAAAAAGTTTTAATTTTTATTAAAACCTAATTCACCCTCCCTCTTGGGTTGTCACCTAAACTCACAGGGAGATTCATAACTTCTTTGAAATTTATTGGATCATTTTCCAAGTTTATATCGTTAACGTTTAGAACATAATGATATGTTAATTTAGAAAATTTTGATTTTTAGTCATGAAATTTTACACCAATTTTAATTTTAGTCTTGGGGTTTAAACATTGAAAAACTTAGTCCTTCAATTTACCAGCTTTTCAAAAAATGGTCATTTTGTTACTCTCCTGTCAGTCTCACTAACAGACTCCTCATCTGCTTTAGGCTCAGTGCCACATCATTCCCCCCATCTGCATCTCTCGCAAGTAAGGAGAAAAAAGGCGAATCCAATAAAATTGATCGAGCAGGATCTCCATGATCAAATCCGCTGCCAACTCCTTTGACTCCGAGATAACTGTCAACTCTTCACTCATCCACTTCCCACCACTCGTTGGCGCCGCCACCATCCCCCAAAGCCCCACTTACTCTCTCCCTAACCATGACTTTGAGCTTCGACCACCAGAGAAAGCAATCTCTTATCTGTTTCCAAGATCGCATTCGTGAACACTCCAACGACTCCATTATGGTTTAAAACACATTGATGTATATGGTGTTTTTAACCACATAGCTATAGGAGGGTTTTTCCTATTTCATCACTTATAGTGATGGTTATTCCAGGTATGGTTATCTGTACTTGATGAAACAAAAGTCTAAACCTTTGAAAAGTTCAAGAATTTCATGTTGAAGTGGAAAACCAAATGAAATGAGCATCAAGATACTCAGATCTCTATAGAGTTTCAGACTAATCTTAGAGATTGAGGCATTATATCTTAGTTGATTTCCCTTGCTGTACCACAACACAATGATGTTGCAAACATGTGAAACTGGTTTTTATGGGATATTGTTCAGTGGGGGATAAGCATGGCTGCATTACCTGTATTCTTTTGGAGTTTTGCCTTGAAGGTGATTGTTTATGGGTGGAACCAAATGAAGAGTATCTGTTTGAAAGTTTCCTTGAAGGTAGAAATGGGTTTTAGGGTATTGCAATTGGACTTTCAAATTCTGAAAATAGATGCATTAAGTTATTTGAAAAATTTCCAGAATCACAGAAGGGGAGTATATATAGAACAAGAAAGTATGAATAAAAGAAAGGGAAGAAGGGAAGCCAACCCTCAGAAATCATCAACTCAAACTGATCAATACAAACAGTCAATCGTGCTTCATAAAAGGTTGAAAAGCTTTCTGTCTTCATCTTTACTTGCTTGGTATGCTTATTGGTCTTCAACCTATTGCAGAACGTATATATTACTGTCTCTACAACTAGTGTAATTCAAGTGATTGTGACCTAAGGGCATTTTTCCCTTCACTTTCTTCTCATCCTTGCTGTTACATACTTGTTTGTTCAGTATTTTGTTTTGGAGGAAATGCCATACCTATAAAATGTCCAAGTTTGATCTACATCACATGTATGCTTTGAGAAACAACATGTTTTTTTTTTTTTGGGTAATTTCATAGTTCGTCTTAATTATGAGCAAAAATCAATGTCGCCCCTTTAACTATCAAAAATGATTTTTACGTCCTCTAAGTTTTCAAAATACCAAAGGACGCCCTCTATCAGCCATTAAGTCAAATGAAAAACGTGAAAATGACGAATGCCCTCTAAGATAAAAATTACTAAAAATATTTAAAATTTATTAAAAATAAAAAATTTAAAAAAGGAAATATTTTTTAAATAAATTATTGAAACTCTATTTCAGTAATTTATTTATTTTAATTTATTTCTCAAATTTTTACTTATTTTTTAAAATTTTGTCTTAGAGGGCATTTCAGTCATTTCTCACTTTTTTCTGATTGACTTAAAGATTGATTTGGACGGAAGGTGTACTTTGATGATTTTGGAAACTTAGAGGATGTAAAAATCCGTTTTGGTTAGGGGGCGACATTAATTTTTGCTCATAGAATGATTTTTTTTTTTTTTTTTTTGTGGTTGGTGGGGGTGGCTAGGTGAGTTGGAAAATTTTGCGATAGTTTTTCCATTCTAGCCCCTCTTTATAAAAAAGAGATGTTACTAACGATACGTTATGGTTGTCATAAAAGCTGCACATTATGACCGGCCTTTTTGAGAATTCCTTTTAGCAAAGTTGTCATGAAATAGGGTCTAAAATGTGATTACTCATTAGAGGGTCTGTGAGTTCTTTGCTCTCTCCGCAAAGTTCTTTGCTCACTAAAATGGTGGAAAGAGAAATTGACCATTCCGGAGATAGACCAGAGTCGACTACAGCTTTATACACTTCTATGGTGAGGGCCAGAGGGCTTCAAAACTTTAAAGACCTCAATATCTTGAAAATTGGGCATACTTCCGTTTAGTTGAAAGTCCTTGACAAATTGTAGGAGCAATTATGGGAGCATAAGACTGTTATAATTTGTTGGAAGAGTAATTTGTCCGTACACCTATAATGCATTGCCATATTTGATATCATAAATCACGCAAATTAAGACCATGAACTGAGAAAGATATAGGCATCTTCAATCCAAATAGATGTGGAATCATTCTGTTTTGCTGTTGGTTGATATCACTTTACTACTTTTTATGAACTTGTTGTGTCCCTATGTGCTATTTTAGCTAGCATCTTCAGAATCTCACTAAATGACATAATCTCTTGTTCTATTTGATTAGCGGTGAAATTTTTTGAAATAATTTAATAATCATTCAGAAGAGTGTGTTCGGAAGGATGGAGCATTTGTAAATAATATGATGTCAGCTCTTCCAATTCATAGAAGGTTTTTTATGAGGTATTCACATGATAGAAGATGTAGAAAAGAGAGAAAATTTTAGGTTTAAATTCACCCCATACCCATATGGTATTCGAATATTACAAATATATCCCTTTAGTAAAGAAAGTTGATTTTGTGTCCTTGAGATAAGCGCTCCGTTTAAAAAATATCCCTCATCTGTCTCCTTTTTAAAAAACTAACGGGAAGTGGTGACGTAGCATAAGTCAACTACATGTTCACGAATCAAAAAACATCGTGTGTCTTTCTGGGCCCACTATATCCAAGAGGTCCAGTCAGCGTCCTGTCATCCATTAAAACCAACTGGGTGTAAGACAAACTCAAGTGTGCAGAGACACTCATTTCACATGGCCGCTGACTTGGCCTCTAACGTAGAGATAGTGGGCCTAGAAAGACACACGACGCTTTTTGATTCGTGCACAGATAGTTGACTTATGCTACATCACTACTTCTCGTTAAATTTTTAAAAGGGGGATATTTTTTAAACGAAAATCTTACCTCAGGGACACAAAATCAACTTTTTTTACCCGAGGGATATATTTGTAATATTTGAATACCACGAGGGTATGTGATGTATTTAAGCCAAAATCTTATAAGAGCATATGGAAAATCAAAAGTTAAAATCATGATGGAAGGATGTGATTCACAATGTTTCCTAAGACTTACTTTCCCAAATCTCTGTAGTTTGTGCTTTTATAGGGTTCCACTCGAGGATTGTTAGTTCATTCTAACACATTCAATTATAATTGCTGGTTAGAAAACTTGAAACATCCCTTGTCAACAACTGGGTGAAGAGAAGGTTGAAGCCAACCAGTCATAGTCTATTGTCGGATTCCATGGGTTGTGTGAAAGATCCCCCCGCCTTTTTGAGACAAAATTGTGGGTTGAGCAAACGAGAATTGTTGGGAACGGCTTGGCAAGATAGTATTGTAGAGTAAATTTTGAATCTATTGGGTACAAAAATAAAGATGAGAATTTATGAACTGAATAAGAAGAAAAAAAAAATGGAGCTAAGAAACAGTGATAGTTGAGATGGTTAATATGTACAACGAACTATTGAAGCACCACAGAAAAAAGAAAGTTCAATGCAGCATCCAAAAGACAAGACAAGTTTGAGCAAACAAGATCACTATTCTCTCCAATTTATTGTAGGAATTAGACCATCTAACTCAGAGAGGGATAAACACACGGGTTAGTCGTAGAGCCTTTAATGTTGTCGATATTAATTATTAGGCAATTAATTTGTACAACTGTTTGAGATTATTTTGATAGTTTGAAGACACGAGTAACTTTTCCCTATATCTAAAGTGGCAATGTACTTTTGCTTTTGCCGTATTTCTTCATTGGATTGCGAACATCGTCTTTTAGCGACCCAAATCTTTGGTCGCTAAAAGTCATTATTTTCCTCCAATGTCAGAGGATTAATTATCATAATGATATTAGAAATCCCATACAGCCTGTAACGGTGCTTGAATTAACCAGCTGATGGGCAGTCTAAGATATAATGTACACATCTGCTAATTTTTGTTGATTTATAATTACAGCTTAGGACAAATATTTATGGGCATCCCATGCAAAGGAAGGGGGTCCATGGTGATTGGCTCGTCCGGATAGAGCAAGGACCAATCAAATTGAGTTACCGCAAAATGAACAAAGATGAGAATATTCAACTTGGCCAGTTGGTACCCCGCTCACATTCTCGGGCCGCCACCGAAGGGAACGAAGGCATTCGGTGGTATGGGCTCGTCAAATCTGCGTGGATCGAAGCTCAGAGGATTCTTGAAGTACTCAGTATTGTAATGGGTTCCATATGCTGTCCACAGCACCTGCACATAACCCCAACACCGCCTTTGATTAGATAATACAGCCCGAAAAGGCCGAATATATAGGCACAGCGTGGTCTTCATATCCGCGACCTTTAGAATGCTAGAAAAAATTGCAAATTAATTTAATTAATTTTTCTTTGTTGCATTACAAGTTTAATTCATCCCCCAATTATTGATTTTAGACTGTTTGTACGTACTTTCTGTTAATTTTTTTTTTAATTTAGATGAAAATTAATTTTTTAATCTCTCACGAGTTCACCACAAAAATTAAGAAAAAAAAAAAAACATGTACGTCGGGCCGGGACAATCGTCACTTTCACGCATACAAAAAAAAAAGAACAATTTGTCAAAATTAGTAAGTACACATGATTCCGAGAGAGCTAGAGAGAGCGTGCAACGTGGGATGTAACCTGAAAACATAGTTGTGCTTCGAGGTGTAAGATGATAAGAGTGTTTTTATCTCTATTATGGTTCATATGTACAACAAATAAAGAAGGAATATCGCACGCACCTTCCATCCTCTAGGAATTGTGAATCCCTAGCATTCAATGCGGCAATTGCTTTCCTGAAAGAACCAAAGATTGGAGGGAACAACCGCATTGTTTCGCGAGCAACTTTCCACGTATACTTCATCTTCTTCACGTCTACAAATGACAGGTTCTCTCCTGGTACTTCGTTGCTCAACAACTCACCATGTTCTGAGAAAACAATGAGATCGATCGATATACTCCCAAGATGAGCAGTACTACTAACTTGAAAAACGCTACTTCGTGTATATACAAATTCAAACTCCGCTAATGAAAATGACTTTTGAGCTGCAAGAGAACTGGCAAATTCGAGTACCTTGAAGGAGGAGCGCATAGCATTTTGGATGCTGAGCCAGCATTTTGAAGATCATGGCAATGGCATAAGAGGTTGTGTCATGAGCTGCAAAAACTAGCAAAACCACGTTATCAATAGCCTCCTCTTCCGTAATCTCCCCTCGAATCATCCCAGCCACTAATGTTGACATCAACGTGCCATCCTCGTTTCCTCCCTCAGACTTTCCTTCTATCTCCTTCCGCCTCTGTCTCACTGCATTAACCAGCATCTTTTCTATCTCCGACCTTGCTTTCGTTGCTCTTCAAAATCTAGAGCCAGGAAACTTAATTGGTGGAGCAAAAACCCCTTCCAAAACTCTTTCAAAAGTCTCCAACATTCCTGGCTCCACCTTGATGCCCAACAAGCACTCAAACACTATGGAAAACGTCAAAATCCTTGTGGAACGATAGAGGCTAACTTTCTCTTGACCATGCCAGCTTGTTTTCAGGTGCGACTGGACAGTGTTGCAAATTTTGGGCACCAGATCCTCTAACCCTGCATGGCCAAGGCTTGCGCCCATAAGCCGACGAAGGCAGCGGTGCGTCTCTCCTTGTCTTTCCATGATGGAGTTCTTGCCCATGAGCTGAACCGACGAAGAAGGCCACGAGCTTATCACCAACTTGAACTCATTAGACATGAAGAACTGGTTGGCATCTGCAGATTCTGCTCCGTTGACCACTACAGTTGGCGATCCCATTAGCCTTGTTTTGATTGCTTTTCCGTACTTTGTGATTCGGGGTTGAGCAAATTCCTCGAACAATTTGTTATTACGTTGGGCTGTGTAGAACTCCATTGTTTCTCCAATCCAGGGAAGTCCCATATGCCCGGCCGGTGGCACCTCTTTCGTGGATTTGTTACAGCTTTTCTTGGGTATCAAGAAAGTAATAGAGACTATTGCAGCTAAGAAAGAGAACAGACTGGAAATAACATAGCTGATCATTTGGATAGCCATTGTCGAAGGTGTAAGGAACATTGCCTCAGAACGTTGAAATTTATAGTACTAAAACAGTTTACCTTGTATGAGGTCATGAGCCGGAATGAATTATAAATTAAGGGATTATGTTCACAGGGATAAAATTTGCCGGCCAAATCCATTTGATTCTAGTCAACCAATTATCAAGAAGTCAGAGCCATGCAAATCTTTTTTTTTTTCTTCCATCCGTCAATTATGGTTGTGACCTTCTGTGCAAGTTGACCATCAGCGAAGAATATCCCCAACTAGGGGATCGGAACAGTGTCCAGGGGTGGCCTTGCATGTGCACGTACGACAAACAAAGCTGATCATCTCACATGGTCCAAGCCCTGAGAAGGACACGTCACAGCCATACTGTATCTGAAGAATTCATCTCAAAAGATCACAAAATCTCTTTGATTCTCCGAGACAATAAATTCTTGAATTTATAATATTACCTGAAAGGATCCCTAAAAATCTGGTGAAGTCTAATTCTATAAAGAGGTTCATTGCTTCATTTGCAAGGTCAAAACTCAGAAAACTAAATTTTTATATTTCTAGCTTGATTCCGTCGCCGTTTTCTTTTTGCATGATTGTTGACTAAATCATTGATAAATTTCTTTTTTCTTGTAGTGATGGTTGCCCATGATACCTACTGAGGCGTACGTCCCCATGGATGCTTAATTATTCTTCTCTCTTGATATTAGTGAAGGGCGGCAGCCGGGGCTGGCAATAAATGGGGACGTACGCCTCAGTAGGTATCATGGGCAACCATCACTACAAGAAAAAAGACTTTGAGTGACAAAAAAATTTATCAACTGAAATGCTAATTTTGTCGGCTAATGTTTTGGGTGACAAAACCGAGTTGTCACCCTGTTTGTCACCTAAAGCCCGTCAGCTAAAGTTTTGGGCGACGATTTTGGCATTCTGTCGCTCGAAACCATTTGGACGGTTTTGTGATTTTGGCGTTCTGTCGCTCGAAACCATTTGGACGGTTTACAAAACCGTCCAAACGGTTTTGTACCTTAGTGACGAAATTGAAAATCGTCATGCCCAGTACAATCCATCCGTTCGCATGAGCTGTGCGAACGTACTTTCCATATGTTCGGACAGCTCATGCGAACGGTTCGTCCAAGGTGACGAAATGAATTTCATCATATACAATCTGTGCGCACGAGCATACACATTTTAGTAAATAAACTAAATTCCCCCCAAATAAAACAACGCGTAAATATCCACGACTTGACCATAAAAATCAACATCTTTCCCATCATGGTCCCTCGGAACAACCACACCACTATTTTGAGTGTTACGAAACTATTCACGAAAGACCGTGTGAAACCTAACTCCATTCACTACATACCCAGAGTAACAAGTGCCCGTTGATCGGACCGGATGCTAATACATACAAATCATCCGACACCGAGCTGGATTTTCATTGTGCATAGTTTGAACCTAAAATAGTAAACACATGTTAACTTTGACTCTAAAAAAATGATCACTTAAAATTAAACATATAATAGGGACAAAATTAAATAAATACCCGATTTCTAAACCATAACGGAAATTCTTCTTGTGCCTCCTATCAACATTTATTGGTGATTGTCTCCTCATCTCTTCCAAGTGCTCGCTATAAAGAAATAAGATATTTTATAATAAATTAAAATATAATGAACTAATAAGTGTTTAAGTGAGCAAATATTCTTATAAGCGCTTACTCTATATGTTGGCTAATTTCTGAATAGTTGTTGAGTACATACCACTGTGCTTTTGTAAATTCCTTTCTATTCAAATCTTGACCCTTACCAGCTCCCAGCGGTCGAACACTTGAGTAAACACAAGAAAAACGAAAACTTCGATCATCCATGTCGGCATAATTTCGATCTTTTCTATTAAATCTCGTCTCAACCGTACCAAGATACATTGAGCAAAAAGTTAGACATTCATTTAACACATAATTCTCTGCTATGGAGCCCTCACACCGTGCCCTATTCTTAACAAAACGCTTCATCTTCCCCATATACCTCTCCATTGGATACATCCACCGAAATTGAACTGGACCCCAAGTTTCACCTCCTGATGTAAATGAACAACTAAATGAACCATAATAGTAAAAAATGATGGAGGGAATATATGTTCCAACTTGCAAAGAATCATTCTGATATTCTTCTCTAACTGGTCCACAACGTCTAAACGTATTGTTCTTGAGCACAAGTCTCTGAAGAAAAAGCTCAACTCAGTCAACGCTGTACATACTTCATTTCCTAACAACCCGTGTATCATTGCTAGTAACAGTCGCTGCAACAAGACGTGTGAGTTGTGACTCTTCATACCCATTATCTTCCCTTCATTTATATTCACACATTGGGATATGTTAGAGGCGTATCCATCTGGAAACTTGACACCCTTCAGCCATTCACAACACGTCTTACGTTCATTCTTCGTTAAAGTAAATAATGCTTGAGGCATCACCTCCTGCTGACCCCGAACTTGCAAATGCAAATCTTTTTTAATGCCCATTAATGCCAAGTCCTCCGAGCACTAGAATTGTCTTTCGTTTTACCATTGACGTTCATCAAAGTTCCAACACATTGTCACAAATATTCTTCTCTATTACACATATTGTAAACTAAAACTGTCCATAACGTGGACAATTCAAAAATTACAGAGTTTGTTATCTGAACTCCGTGTAATTCTTAAACGGGGGCTAAAATACTAAATGAATGCATGAACATAACAACAAAAACCATTCGGACGTGTTCATAAACGTCCGAACCATACATATTAGCGTCCGAACGTCTTTAGCAAAGTGTCTGAACTAAAAACTAGAGTTCAGACGGGCTAAGACTACTAAATGAATGCATTAACATAACAACAAAAACCATTCGGACGTGTTCATAAATGTCCGAACCATACATATTAGCGTCCGAACGTCTTTAGCAAAGCGTCCGAACTAAAAACTAGAGTTCAGACGGTCTATAAGTCATCCGGACTACAATTGTCGAACAAGACTGTTCTTCGACGCATAAACTCTATTTTCAACATAAATTCATACCAAAATCAACCCAAATCACAAACACTTCAATATAAACACATCACAACCAACCTTAAATTATATTGTTATCATTTTAGACCCTAAAAATTTGAAAAACACATGCTTTGATATCCTAAAATCCTTGGTTTCATACTAAAACAAAAGAAATTTTAAAACTCACTAACCTCAAATGCAATCCAATGCAAAATTCCAAATGAGTTGCTCCTTTCACACTCTTTTCTAAGAGATTGACGTCCAAAATCAGCTCCCCTTTTGCTCAAATCCCTCAAATTTTCTAAGTTTTTTACGTTTTGGGTAATTGTCTGCAGTTCTGCCACTTTCATACGATTGAATACCGTTCGGACCGATAAAACCTAGTTTGGATGCCTACCTATATTAGTTTGTGAGGGAATTATTGCCGCTAAAATTTCATAATCGTACGAACGACGACATATGAGTCCGAACGGATTCTTATAGTTCACGACACCGTTTTAGTAATTGTCAAACGACAGCGTCTTGTCATAAAATAATCGTTCGGTCGTACACCACTGTCCGAACACCAACTTACATTTCACGACACCATTTTAGGAATACAAGACGATAGCGTTGATCAAAAAATGCGTCCGGACCCTGCATCATACATCCGAACGGTATCTTACATTTCAAGACATCGTTTTAGTAACCCTCAAACGACAGCTTCTGGTCAATAACACAGACGTTTAGACGGGAGACACCGTTCGAACACTACCTTAGAAATACTAAGACACTAGCATCACTCAACGTTCGGACGCCGTTGTAAATCCCAAACGACAACGTCTCAATACAAGGATCATAAACGAAAGTGTCTCGACCGTATTAAAACGCATTCAGACGGTTTGTTTCACATAATACAACACCGTTCAAGGTTGTTGTAAACCGTCTGGACGCTAACCTTAAGGTCCGAACGGGTTTCGACAAACTTTTTTTTTTTTATCTTTTTGCTTCTTTTTTTTTTTAAGCTTATACAATTATATTTATTAGGAAGTTTTAAATAACCAAAGTTAGTTAATAATATAAATAACCTTAAGTGTGTTAAGTTCTAATATCAACATTTTTTTGAATGAGTGTACCAAAATTAGAAACATAACATTAATTAACATAAATATATCAAATATCGTCAAAACATAATATAAACAAAATAACATCAAATAAATACCAATGCATGTCCACAAAACATAATAAAAAAATAAACATCATGATAAAACTAAATACAAATAGACTACTGCTCATCATCATCGTCTTCCGTGAGTTTTAGAACTTGACGGACTTGACAAAGGTGCTCCTCTATCAGCCCGACCTGCTCAGTCAAGGAAAATAACTCTGCACTGGTTGCCACACCCTTTAGAACCTCCTGAATCGCAGTGACCTCCTTCTTCCACCCAGAGTCCATGTCTCGACCTTGCGCTCCAAAACTGTCAGCTGACCACTGACATCACTCACCATCTCATGGGTGGGCAACATTATCGATTGCATCCGCTGAGTCAGCTCCGTCATCATCCCGTCCATCTAACTCGGCCGCTGTGCTCCAAGTCCCTAGGTCGAGCCCTGTCCAGATCCCTCCTCCACTCTATTGCCTCCTCAGGCTACTTGTGTCGTGTAACTCTAGCAGCCCGAGCGGCATTAAGTACTCGACATGTCTGAGCCATCGATTTGAAGAGCGTTGTCTTGTTGATCGACCCAAGTGGAAAGGCCCTCGGCTCGTCACCACTCTCGGGTACCATCATGGCGTGCAGGAACTGGGTCAGAAGAATCTCGTGCAGTAATGAATTCATAGCATCAGTCTTCAAGGCCTCTGCATGAACGGACTGGTAGATGTACTATGCCATATCAATAGTAGCCCCCGTACAACTACCAGATACATAAACTTGGCCCGGCTATAAGACAGCTCCGTGGTGTGCTTTTTTGGGTCAATGGTGGAGCATAGGATCAAATGCATGATCCACCAAAAAGGAAGCAGCTACTCGTGTATCAAATAGCTTCCCTCCAAAATAGCTTACCCTTGCCCAACATAGTCCGGAATATCTCGGCCTTAGTAGGCCGGCCCTTCTCGCTCATTGGCAGGTTTGGGAACGCTGCCAAATCTCTCTCATACCCCAAGAATCTCGCCAGCTCGTTTGGCGAGAATATGATTGGAACGTTACAGACATACTAGGCTCTTCAAGGTCCCTCGCTTGTAATATAGCACAATAAAACTCCCACACTAGATTCTTTGATGCATAGTCGGTCCTATGGATCAACGGAAGCCAACCTATCTCCTCCACCACCTCCGGAAGCGTCCTTCAAACGTAAGATCATAAAAATCTGCCAACTTGATGTCCCGCTCGACAACAAATAAGTGAGACATAATAATCGTTGTATGCTGCTCCATCGTTTGGGACTATTTTTATCGTCACTCATTCGCGACGCGTGTATGTCGTCACACTGGAGATGCATCCGAACGGGTTTTTGACTGGTCCGGATGGTTGGCGTTCCTGGATGGTTTTGGGTGACGAAATTAATTTTTTGTCATAGAAAGGCCACTTTAGGTGACAAAATTTGGTTTGACACCCAAAATTTTGTCACCTAAAACTATATTTCTTGTAGCACATGTTAGGAGCAAAATTTGTAGGAACGTTGTAGATATCATTTCTATATGAAATATGCATGCAGCCCCATAAGAGTTTTCTACAAAATTTACTTCACCTTTCATTTTATATATGTGAGCTGTGAGATCTTAGGGGCAATAAGAGAATAATTGATCATCAGCAAGCGCGCAGGCTTCCTTCTTCTTCCATTTTGAGTTCCAGAATGGGGTCCCAACTAATTATAGTAAAGTACTTAAAGGGGATAAAAAAAATTTGGAGTATGAAACTCAAGCGAAATATTATTTATAACGACGGAGATTTGGTCAACTCATACATAGGTGAGTTAATTACTTCCCGAATAGTTCGATGATGTTTGACTTTGTAGATCTAGTCGGTTCATATCATATTTTCATTAAAAGAATGAATATATTTTGATGTCGGCAGGTGATTCCCATATGCAAAAGGAAAAAGAAAACTAAGTATTGAAGGTTTTCAATTATACCAGTGTCCTGCATGCGCTTAGCGTGTTTGGGGCCGGGCGGTGCGAGAACCGCGTTAATTGTGCAAGATTTATCGCGATTAACAATGAGCTTCGGTTGGAATACTTTTTGGATTATATTGTTCCAATTTTTTCAAGTTAAATTACGCTGCAAGCGAAATATATATAATTCAGTAAGGTGATTAATTAATTATTCCTCAATAAATTAAAAGATCATGACCTGTACTATCCTCATAGCTAGCTTTCATTTGCTTGACTGATTACATACTAGAATGCATTTTCTCCTTCTGGTTAATTTCTTTCCTTCGCATGCACATTTGTGTTCTAATTTTCACATGAAATTTCAAGACACCTAAAATTTTCTGAAAAACACTGTTTGTTTGTTTCACTATAAACAAGAATCCAAAATATGCTTTCTATGGTGCCAAATTTGATCTAGCCCGAACTTCCTCCCTGCTACCGGATCTAAAAGGCAATATAAAGTGCACGTGAGTTTTCCTGTTAGGGTGAATGCTTAAGTTAGAGTTGAGTCTACTTTTGAAAGTAGTAATTCAGAGTGTACTTACTTATAGTACTACTCGGCCCCTCCCAGCATGTGGCGTTCAACCTTCTAATCCACCCAGAGATCCAAGCAATCTTCGAGGCTTGAGAACAAAAATGATCATGACCATATGCTATTACCACCCTTCTATGCTTGACGATTACATTCCGCTTCTCAGCTCCATCTTCATCCCCTATGACCACACTTTGGTTCGCTGTCAAGTGCATGTCATGATAACTAATCATCATCCTGTTTGACACTATCAACCTGCTCAGTCAAGGAAAATAAATCCTTTAGAACCTCCTGAATTGACCTCTTCTTCAGTCCATACCTTGCCAAAACTGTTTGATCTAGCGAACTTCAGGGCAGTGATCTAAAAGGCAATAATTTGGAGAGCATTGTCTTGTTGATCGACCTGAGTGGAAAGGGGTCACCACTCTCGGGTACCATCATGGCGTGCAGGAACTGGGTCAGAAGAATCCGTGCAGTAATGAATTCATAGCATCAGTCTTCAAGGCCTCTGCACGAATGGACTGGTAGATGTATATGCCATATCAATTGTACAACTACCAGATACATAAACTTGGCCCGGCTATAAGACAGCTCCGTGGTGTGCTTTTTTGGGTCATGGTGGAGCATAGGTGCATGATCCCGTGTATCATATACTCCAAAATACCCCGGCGGAATTCTCGGCCTTAGTAGGCCGGCCCTTCTGTCATTGGCAGGTTTGGGAACGCTGTACCCCAAAATCTCGCCTGCTCGTTTGGCGAGAATATGATTCGTTACAGACATACTAGGCTCTCAAGGTCCCTCG
Organism: Morella rubra; assembly: GCA_003952965.2. Lineage (NCBI taxonomy): Eukaryota > Viridiplantae > Streptophyta > Magnoliopsida > Fagales > Myricaceae > Morella > Morella rubra. Next base: position 22,062,801 of record CM025855.1, read on the forward strand.
CTTGTAATATAGCACAATAAAACTCCCACACTAGATTCTTTGATGCATAGTCGGTCCTATGGATCAACGGAAGCCAACCTATCTCCACCACCTCCGGAAGCGTCCTACCGTCAAACGTAAGATCATAAAAATCTGCCAACTTGATGTCCCGCTCGACAACAAATAAGTGAGACATAATAATCGTTGTATGCTGCTCCATCGTTTGGGACTATTTTTATCGTCACTCATTCGCGACGCGTGTATGTGTACCCCAACGTGTTTTTGACTGTCCGGACTGTTTTGGCATTCCTGGATGGTTTTTGGTGACGAAATTAATTTTTTGTCATTTTAGGTGACAAAATTTGGTTTGACACCCAAAATGTCACCTAAAACTATATTTCTTGTAGCACATGTTAGGAGCAAAATTTGTAGGAACGTTGTAGATATCATTTCTATATGAATCCGCGCAGTCTCATAGAGGTAGTATTTACTTCACCTTTCAAATACGATCCTAGCTGTGAGATCTTAGAGCAGATAATTTTAAGTTAATTGATCATCAGGTAGCGCGCAGGCTTCCTGTTCCAGAGCCAGGGTCCCAACTTATAGAGACTTAAAGGGGTTAAAAAAAACAAGCATGTCTTCGTTATTAATAATTCAGATTTTACTCATACTACTTCCCGAACCGCTGATGTTTGACATTTGTAGATCTAACGTTTCTCATATTTTCATTAAAAAATGAATATATTTTGATGTTACAGGTGATTCCCATATGCAAAAGGAAAAAGAAAGCTTTCTGCTCGACTAAGTATTGAGATCTCTTTTGATCAGTTGGTTTCATTGATTAGGTACTTCTTTGATTTCAGTGATTATTTGCCAACGTTAGTCGACTGCCGATCTGTTGATTTCTTCGGTGATCTCGCATCAGGTTTGGATTTACTGACGCTTCTTGTAGGTGTTTCTGCTGCCTTGCTGGGTATATTGTTATGTTCCAGGTCACTGGTCAGTGTAGATTCCGGATTTCTGTAAATTATTAACATATTGTAATGAATTTATTTGGAGATTGGAGGCTCGGGAATTGTTGGTTGGGTTGTCTGTTGGAGTCTTGGGGATTGGAGGTCAGGGCTTGCCGATTTGGTTAATTGGTTATGTAACTTGCCTTTTGGGTTCACGGTCGAGAGGATTGTGGCGGCCAATACTTGACGAGAGTGAGAGCGATTGGAAGAGTCATGCTGCTGCAATTGCTCAGTCCATTCATTTAATCAAGAGGCGTATGAAGGTATAACATGTGAATAACATCTGGGTTTATGCATAAATTCTCTCACTTATGTTGAAAGTGGTATAATTGACGCTGCAAGCGAAATAGATATATAATTCAGTAAGGTGATTATATTTAGTTTATTATTCCTAACATATAAATTAATTAAGATCATGACCTAACAGTACTATACCTCATAGCTAGCTTTCATTTGCTTGACTGATTACATTTGAACTAGAATGCATTAAGCTTGCTCCTTCTGGTTAATTTCTTTCCTTCGCATGCACATTTGTGTTCTAATTTTCACATGAAATTTCAAGACACCTAAAATCTGAAAAACACTGTTTGTTTGTTTCACTATAAACAAGAATCCAAAATATGCTTTCTATGGTGCCAAATTTGATCTAGCCCGAACTTCCTCCCTGCTACCGGATCTAAAAGGCCACGTGAGTTTTCCAGCCTCTGAAAGTTAGAGTTCGAGGAGTCTACTTTTGAAAGTAGTAATTCAGAGTGTTTCTATATTACTTACCCCGGCTTTTTATACGAGTACTACTCGGCCCCTACCCTCTAGAGGGGATGGCAGCGGTGGAAAAAATGTGGCGTACACTTATCTGCAACAGTCTTGTTAATGAGTATTTCTAAAAGGCCTAATCTTATTTATATTAAAAGTTAAAAGATAGAGGTAGTATTTTTGAATTTAAAGGTGATGACATATTAGAAATATCCTATGTTTGAATTTAAAGATTTGGAGAGAGATCTAATTTTAAGTTTGAATTCAAAGGTTAAGCTAGGGATAAAAATCTAATGTTTTTTTAATGGGATAGAGATCTGGTTGTGTTTGAGTTCATTTTCTTTATTAAAAAATAATAAAATAATCTCTCTCCCAATCAAATAATTCTTTTCATTTTAATATTCATTCAAATCTTCTCTCTATTCATTTTTTTCATCAACTCTCATAAAACTATTTCTATATTCTTCACCAATTTTCATATCATGTTAACCACCAAAATTTTACACAATCAACACCACTAATTTTTGCATTAAAGAGTGATGGCATAGAGATCTAATGTTTCAATTTAAAAGTTGAAGAGATATAGATCAATAATAAATGGATGCAGAGAATGTATATTGGAGACCAAAAATTTGGACTAGGCGATGCTACAAGGTTACAGAGATTGTTGTGCAATTATTTGAGAAGTTTTAAGCTTTGAATGAGACTTTTATGAAATTCTTATGTTGTGAAAAATAAGTGCACTGTATTTTATATTGTTTTGATGTGGTATATGCATGTGTGAATTGTACAAATTTTTATAAAATGAGATTGTTGAGATTTCATGAACTCATTTGAAATGTTTATAAGCTTGGTATGTTGAAATATTAAAACTTATTTTGTGAGCATACTGTGAAATTATCTTTGAGCTTGTAATATGATATCCTGGTGGTACGTTGAGATCTGAGTGACCATTTTGATGTCCTTGTGGTATTTGGGGATCTTTGTGACTATTGGGGTTTGTTTGACCATTAATGATTTCCTATATTACTTTGCCTTGTATATTTTTGTTACGACTTGTATTTTTGGATTTGATATTGCTCACAATATTTTTCTTGATTTTCGGTTATTGTGATAAAAGTTTCATTTAATGCAATTCTTTGTCTATGTTAGAAAAAACTAGCTAGATACGAAAATGTTAATTTTAATGCTCCGACTAAGGTTAAGGATGGATGTTTTTAGCATTTTATTGCTTATAAATATTTTGTTGACGTTAAAATAAATATTTTTGAAAAATGGGGGCACGGAGAAGTCATGTGAGCAGTTATTAAAATAAGATATCTTTCAATTCAGAGTTTGGGCCCCGGCGTTACAGACCCGAGAAACCGAGTGGGATTTTCTCAATTAGATAGTGTTTTAAGATGGAGACTCGCAAAGTTCGATGGCAGAAACACAAGGCAAACCACATCTACAGCAGCCAAACCATAAGTACACTGCCAAACCATTGGGACACAGGAGTTAAGAGTGGTGGCAGAAACCGAGTGGGATTTTCTCGATTCGATTCGATAGTGTTTTAAGAGAGAGACTCGCAAAGGTCGATGGCAGAGCAAGCCAAACGACATGTACAGGAGCCAACAAGGCAAGGCATAAGAACATCTAACCCATGTGCAAAGTGCATTCGATGCCCCCACTACTTGGAATGGTCACAAATTCCCGCTCTTGCTAATCAAAGCTTGGTTCCAAGTAGATCGAATCACTCCTTCAAAGGCACTGATTCTAGAAACAACATAGAATACAATATTCGCAAGGGCATGAACCATTCTCCGCTCTCTTGATCCGCGATGAAACGTAGAATTCCTCTGCGTAGTGAGGTAGCTGTGGCAGCATAAGCCAGAGAACATGTCCTCCCAGCTGCGTTACGCCCGCGGAAAATGCATGGTCCCCGAGCAAAATGGTCCACACGCTCACTAAACTATGATCATGATCCGTTTCGGGCCATGGAAATTACATTTTCTAAGCGGCCATCGGAGATTATTGGATTTAAAGAAAGGAAGGAAAGCAATAATCTGAAAGTACTGTACCCAAATTGATGGCAAGATCTACTGAAGTAGTCTTTTTATATATCCTACTTAATCGTTTCCCGGAACTTGTTGCATTGGGCTTCACCTTTTATATATCCTACTAATAAGACCAGAGAAATTTAGTACTCGGGGATTCCACGCATTCAAGCACATTAATTTTGGTCGCTAATTAAGTCCATTCTTCTTGTGACATGCAAGCTGACACTCATGTCATAATTAATTTGAAACTCAATCTAAAGCATGAATTCATTCATAAACAAGACAACATTAGCTACGAACGCATCGAAATTGTCTACATTAAGCATATTATGCTGATATAACATCACACTTCATAACAACGAACCCTTTTTTTTTTAATGAAAACATATAAGAGGATACGCCTTAGAAAAACAGAATCGTAAATAACACAACTGCAATATTCTTAGATATAACGGATTTGCAAACTAAGGAACCAATAGCTGTCAGGTTCTGGGCTTGAGTCTGCCCTCGTTGGCCAGCTTGAAAACATGAGCCTGAGATGCTGCGGCCTTGTTCGAGCCGAGTGCTGCCACAAAATTCTGCCGGACTTGCTTTGTTGTGAAAGGGAACCTATTGTTCACCATGGAGTTCAAAAAAGAAGCGGTCCCTTCTCGATATAGTGCTCCGAGCCCATCAGTGCGCGTGTTGGAAAGAGCTTGCTGCAAGCTTAGATTTGTCCCGAAACCTGGAACGCTTGTAACGCCGAATACACTGCCTAAGGACGTTCCCCACCAGCCAACCAATCCCCATATCACTCCTGGGTGAGTCTTCCAGTAGCTGCAAACAACATCCATTGATATGTTAAGCTAGAGACTTTATTAGTATATTTATCCTTCTTATTCAATCCATTCAGTACAGTGGATTAAAAATTTATAAGTACAGGGACTTACTTGCAAGTACCAATGATGGGTGAATTAGGATCGGGAAGGAATGGAGGTGTAGGTATAAGGGGGGAACTGGGCGTGCTGGGTGTACTGGGGGTACTGGGCGTACTGGGTGTGCTGGGTGTACTGGGGGTACTGGGCGTACTGGGTGTGCTGGGTGTACTGGGTGTAGGGGTGGTGATGCTTGGTGGGCTTACGACAACTGGGGTTGGGGGGCTACCACCTGAATAAGTCGGAGGGGTATGGTGACCACCTCCCGAAGGAGTTGAAGGAGTTGAAGGCGTTGATGGAGTAGCACCATGTGGGGGGGTTTCACAATTACCACCTGAAGGAGTTGGTGGTGTTGGGTTGTAGCTTCCGCCACCTCCATGCGAGGGGGTTCCATGAGACGGTGGAGTACCTGAACCATGTGATGGGGTGTGTCCCTGTGGAGGACTACCGTATGAACCTGTAACCAACCATTCCAAATTGTACATGAGAACGAAGATGGTATATATTATTGGAGGGACTTGTCTAAGCTTGATGCTATATGCATGATATCATGACATTGTTACCGCATGAAACGTGGTATTGCGCACGAAAGATGTCCACATTTTGGCTGTCGCTAAGCTCTAGCAAAGCTCGGAAAATACAGAATATTTTTTACTTTCTTGAAATGCAACGCTTCGACTTAATCGAAAAAACAGTTACTGTAAAGCTAAACAACAGTACTTGAGCAATTCTATAACGTGCAATCCATGGCACAAAAATGTGCGTGCGTGTGTGTTTATGAGGAAGTGGAGAATGATCAGACCTCCGGGGGCATGCGGGTCTGGAAGTGGATAGTAGTTTTTCTGATCTTCAAAGCTTAATGTTGCTGTAACATGGATGACCACGTTCTGGGAGAGCAATGCAGCGACCGCAGTCCATATGAGCACAGAACCTAAGTTGCTTTTCACCTTCTCCATCTCTTTTTCCTTGAAAAAAGATTGAAGAAGAAAACTCTAGGATGGAAGTGTTTGGGAGCAGAGTGGTGCATATAAAGAGTAGACTCGGTGAAGTAAATACGAACCGGTGAAGGAATATGTGGTTAGTTGATGTTTTGCAGAAGCATTTACTCAACACCATTTACTACTTGCACTGCCATAATAATAATAATACTCATGTTGGCTTAGCTTAGAACAGCAGGACATGAACGTCCCTAATCAACTTCACCTAACAGAACTATTGAAAATGGCTCACTCACATGTAAATGACCTATTAAGAATGACCCCTTTACCAAATGCTTTCTTTTTTATTTTGCGACATAAGCTAGTTAATGTTCATTAAAACTTGAATTATACCAGCACGCGTGAACTTCTATGTACGTCTGTAAGCCAGCCATGCATGGCTGCTGAAACATTCAAAGATAGTACTAAACCTATACATAAATAACCGCAAAGAAGACAGAAGAAATAGGAGTACACAATATTGTAAAGGGATTAAAGACTCCTAAAATAGTAATATATATATATATATATATATATAATTATAACCTAAAGTTAGATTTCGAATGAAAGAGCCAGAGCGGCAAGAACAGATGGGAATCAATGGTTTAATTGAAATAATCAAAGGAAATAAACAGAGCATTTCTGTGTGTGTTTCCATCGACCATTGAATTGCTTGAAGGTACGGAAAGAGAAACGCGGTCGCTCCTAAATGGTTGGTCAAGAAACCAATATTTTGTGTGTTATTCACTATCGAGGATATGAGCTGGTACGTGTATGAATTTCGTCTGTTGAGGCATTCGTCCCAACCTCCTAGTTTTACTTTCCAAGGCTCTAATGCCCCCCCGACCACCCTACCTTCCCCCTGTCTCTTGTTGTCAGTGTTTATAATTATCAGGTACGGATTAGCTTAGCATAAGAACAATAATCTTTGTTTGTTATTTTTTGTTCTGAGGAGAACAGTAACCCTTTAATTTCATAAGATGTTAACCGTCCAGTTCAAAGTCCCCAGAACTCTCATTATTTCCGGGATGGGCCACATAGCTAGCTATCAGCTAGCTCCAATAGCGTCAACAGGGATTTCTCCTCCCTCTCAAAATTTTGTGATTTTTCTTATTGTAGGCCATGCTACAGATGAAGCATATTGCTCCACATCATGAGACTGGTCGAGTTGTGGAGTACAGCTGGCCCTAGATTTAACGGCGATGTGCTGGACATCTGTCATTTTGGTTGCAATAAAAACTTGGACTTGGAGGGAAGAACTGGTGAACTCTTTTCTATTTGTTTTTATCATTCCTACAACGAGAAGAGGGAGAAAGAGTCAACAGTCAGAGAGAGAGTCAGATCAGAAAGGAGGTTGGGGACCCGAAAAACTGAAACGAGGAAGTGGGGGTGCGGGAGCAAACTTAATTACGGTGACAGAGAAGTTGGTGAGGCTTCACAAATATGTTAGCGGAGGAGTAAAGAAGGGCAGCAAAGGCCGTGCTACTTCTCGGGCATTGTAAATTGCTTTTACGAATCCTTTTAAGATCGATACTCAAGTCTAAAGAAAAAGCTGGCCAATTGTTATTCAAATTTATTGGACATGTATAGAGACAACAGCTTTGCGAGCTGTCACAATTGAGGAACCCCGCAGTGAATGCCGACAATCAATTGATTGTAAGACGTGTGAGGCCATCCGATGAGAGCGCCCTCATTAATATTGTTTCAAGAAAAATCCTTTAATTTGGAATTCTGTTCTAAACGACGTCACTATATTGTAAGGATTTCGTTATCGCCTATCGGAAACATTTCGCTTCGATGAAGCGTTTCGTCCCCAAAAAAACCAGGCTAGATCTTGCGTGGAGGGTATGTTCGACTATATATGTTTTTGACGAATGGTATGATTTCTGAATCACCGCTTGAAACCGAAAAAATTAGGAAACGAATGCGTGTGACCGTGTCAATGACCGAACAAAGCTGGAACTTACTTGAAAAAAAAGAAGAAAAAACAACAAAGCTCGAACTTCTTTTGATTGCATCTTTGTACTATTATTATTATTATTTATTTTATCAAAACAGAGTTAAGCAGAAAATAAAAACATAACTAAGGGGTTCAGTCCCCTCATACGTCCACAAGAAGTCCGGAAAGTGCTCATTTACATTAGGTAACCTCCAATCAAAAACAGAGATCTCTCTTAACAAACCTGAATTCTACAAAGTCAAAATGACATAAGCTTCCATGAATATCCTCCATCCTGCTATTAATACGCCATTCCTCTCTCTTGGGGAAATTCCGAAGAGCTTTAATCAATAGAAGGGCATCACCTTCGAGCCGGACAGATTTTAACCCTCCTCTAATAGCCTCTTGGATTCCTAACTGTGCTGCTACTGCTTCACCCTCGAGCGGGCTGTCTACAATCTCCTTGCAGATCTGGGCTTCCGCAACCTTTCTCATTAGTGATGGGTAGGATTTTTCAGCGATCCAGTTCAAGTGAAGCTCAACACGCTTCAATGAGGCCCAGTAATAAAAAGCCTAAAAGTGGGTCTATGGGCAGATTTTTAGAGATGTCCTCAAAACCATATCTCATTGACCAAAAATCACATCAGCTTGTAAAGAGACCTGCTCCACTGACAACCAATCAGCTCATTCCTTGTGGAAAGAGGAAAAAACTATTTTCTATAAAAGAGGAGCTCCTTGGCTTCCGAAGGGGACTATGGTAAGGAACAAAAAGAACATATCTATTTTCTCTAATTTTTCTCATGATTTCACAGATACTAATTTGAGCTTTGAAGGCTGACCCACAGGACAGTCCAGCTCATTTTTTTTCAATTTTGCAGGTTCTCCACCGTTCTTCATGTTGGGTCTCCGGTCCAATGGCTTCATCAGTTGGTGCTGTTTGTGAGAAACGGTAAAAAATGGCTGCCCTGGCATTCTGGGCATCGCTCTCATCTTGTCTTATTTTTCTCCACATCTAGACGACTTGTACAAAGAAAGGTGGAAAATGGGTGATTTTCCAAAACCCAACAAGTTTGTAGGGGCGACAGTGAGATCTGGGTGACAGGGGTGAAAATATTGCTCGAATCTCTCGCGCATTGGAAAATCTGTGGCTCTGAAGGACAAAGGGCAAACTGAAGCCCTCTCCTTCGCTGTCGTGGCCCCCCTCCCATAAAGGCTCTTTTCGCTTTTGTTTACTGAGTAAGGGTCTATTTGTTTGATTGTAGAATGAAATTTGTAAAATCTTTTACTTACTTTCTGGTATTTGAGATGCACTTGAAAATTGGGTCAATGGAAAATGTTTTAAAGTCAACGAAAAAAGCCCTCTTCTTTTGCAGAAAATAAACTAACCCCAACTTTTTCGTAAACTAAACTTCTTTTTCTCTCCCCGACTTTTCCAGCTCCCCCCCGCCTCCTGACGTTTCCAACTTTCACTCCCCCCCCCGCAGCATAGTCTTTGTCTCTTCTTCTTCTCTCTCTCTCTCTCGCCCACTCACGCTCATCGACCTCCAAATCAAGAAAATCGAAAAAGCCCTAGATTCGGAGTTGTATTTGGGATCTGTACACTCTACGCGATTCATTATAAGAACTCCAAACTTTTTCTTCGCTAGATTCGAAGATTTTGTTTTTCTCTATTTTCGCAAAATGCCTTTGGACTCTTCGTTAGTCCGTAGCCGTTCTTCCTTTACTCTGTTCGTTTTAAGCCACTATGGTCTATACGCAAGGAAAAGACAGAGAGAGATTATGCTGGTGCTGGTGTAAATGTTCCTTAAGGGATGGTATATATTTGTGGGTAAAAGTGAGAAAGTTTCATGTTTTTATAAGAAGCACATGCGCTGAACTGGCATTAGGACCACTGCCTTGTCTAAAGTGTTAAAAGATTTTAGTATCAGCATAAGCATTGAATTGAAAGAAAAAGGTAACAGAAAAGGAAAAGAAAGAGAGAGATTATGCTGGTGCTGGAGTAAATGTTCCTTAAGGGATGGTATATATTTGTGGGTAAAAGTGGGAAAGTTCCATATTTTTCTAAGAAGCACATGCGCTGAACTGACATTATAATTGTGCTTTTGACATGTGTTGGATATGCCTGAATGCCCAGCAGAGACTGCATGACAAGGAAATTTTAATTCGGCTTGTGGAAGTACAAAATATTGGACAGGCAGGATAATTGGCCTTTGTTTTTGGGTAAAAAGTATAACAATATATAAGAGTTTTATTTATAGGATTTATAAATATCAGAATCTTAAAGTTCACCCTAGGACCGGTTATTGTTGTGCAAATTTGTAGTATTGGCATTTCGAAGTAATGCCACATTGACATAAGTATTTATGCCCTTCGAAATTGATTGCTGCTGTTTGGGTTACCTGAATAGTTCTTACACTCCATATTAGAGATCATACACAAAATAAAGATTGCGGGCTTATTGGGGATTAAATTGATCTAGATCTATACATAGAAGATAGAAAGACCACAAATATTAGTATCTGTAAGTTTTGTGATGACGCCATGTTTTAAATTATATAATATCTTTATTATTCAGGCTTTGTTTTTTTCTCCTCTCTCACTCTCTGCTTTGTCTTTCTTAAGACTTTCTTCATCAGCTAATTAAAAGCTGAATCTCCAGAGCAAGAAGCTCCTACAAAGCTATTGTATTTAAAAACTAGCTTTGGTCTATCTCTAATTGTTTTGATTGTAATAGCCCGGACCGTGAATACCTCAAGCGTTGTCTTATAGTAATGGACACAGTTATAAAGCTGAGGTTACGGCCTATGGAAAGATCGGCAAAGCAACAAGATACTAAGCAAAACACACAAAGGACCTTTTATTAATACTGAGGTATTACAAAAGAGGACCCACTTTCTATAATGTACGTACTAAAAAGAAAACTGCAGTGGAAAACTAAGAAAACATTAAAATCGAAGAATTCTAATCTTCGTCGTCAGTGTTATCCAAGTCCGAGATGTTGACGTAATTATCAGAGTGCGGAGTGATCCACCTATGTCCTTCGTCCCTCTATTAGGACATCTAGGTCACGTGTGATATACAGACGGAAAGTCAGCTCCAGAGTGATAAAACCATGTTGAATGGCTTTGGTGAACTCTCCTAAATAAACCTCAGACATTTATTAAAGAAATATTTAACAAAAAACGGTGAGTCCAAATGACTCAATAAAGCCAGTGGTTAGTACAACAGAAAAGCAGATAGAATAAAAGATATTGAAGAAACCCGTTCAACAATAAAATCTCAACATAAAAAGAAAGTAAATGAAAAGACTCAATTTTCTAAAAAATGATCTTTTCCTTTTTTCATTTTCAATTTCGATCACCACTACTCTCACTCCCAGAGTGAATCACTTGGCCAGAGTGATGGGTTACAAGTAACCTTCCGTATCTTTGCAGCAGTACTCCCAGAGTACAATACGGCCTCAAACTCCCAGAGTGAGTTATCCTAACAAAGGATCTTTCCGCGTACGACGGAGAGGCCAGAATGTCACAACAAGTGAACACATCCTCTTGTGCATAGTACTGTCATGTCTTTACAGTATTACGTTAAGTATGCATGTCTCATGTCAACGCCCATACATATAATTCATGATATGCAACACCTTAACCATACTTGAACATCACAATATTCCTTTCCAACGTACAAGTTAAGTATGCATGTCTCATATCAACGCCCATACATCTCATTTATGATATGCAAGACCTTAACTCGTTTCCATCATCACAACATTATAAAACAGTTTTCAAAGGAAAATGTTGTGAAGGCAAAAACAACACTTTGATTTCTTGGTTAAAAACCAGCTTAATCACCACGTAGAAAATACCAATTTTGACATAAAACTATTGAAATTAGACAGAAAGAAATATGTTCAAGCTTTGAAAAACAACTCTTGGAAGAAATTTTGAAAAGAAACGGATTAAAGTTGAAAAACAACTTGAAAACAAATCGAACTTTGAAAATGATACTTTTTCGAAAGGACGAGCTTGTTCTTCGTCAAGAACACGAAGAACATCAAGAACAATAGGAATAATAGAAAAATGCAATCAACATCAAGAGATGCTAGAATAATAAAGACAAGAGATTCACAATAATCATCTTTGAAACTTGAATTGAAATCAAAGATTAATTATGTATATTTCGTAGTTAATTAATGTTTGTTTAACTGTTGTAGGAGCAACGTCAATACCAAGATGTTGCCAATAACAATCACGTTTCACCAGCAATTCATAGATCATCTCTTGCAAGTCGGAAAACGAGTATTGGTAAGATACAAACATAAATGAATACTGCCATTAATTTAATTTTAAGTATGTACTAAGCTCTTTTATCTTTATTCATGTCATTACTGTTTGTTAATTTTACAATATTGTAATAGCAGACAATGCCGATGACGCAGAAAGTGTAGGAGCAAATGGTGCTGAAGGTGGAGAGGATTAAATTTATAGTTATTTGTACTTAAATGTCATGACTTGTTAGTTTTTAGTCTATTGAGAAAATGCCCTTCACTTATTTTTTTTGATGCAAAACTTGTAAGACATGCTTATAATGAAATATATTTTGTTTTATTACACTTTTCTTTGTTTGCATTAATCAATTAAAATCTATAACAAAATTTGTATGGTAGGAAAATATAACCAAAAAAAAAATATATCGAAAAAAAAAAAAACCAAACTTATAGCAGCGGTCACTGACCGCCGTTATATCTAAACCAACCAAAAAGTTTATAAAAATGTCTGACAAACGTGCGCAGGGAATTCTCGGTTGGCTCTATAGCGGCGGTCCGACCGCCGCTGTATGACCGCCGCTATAGAGCCGACGCATTCACCAGCGGTCTCTATAAGCGCGGCTATAGGGCTGTGCCGACGGTGACCGCCGCTAAAAAACCGCTGCTATAGCTATAGCAGCGGTTTTGGCACCTATAGTGGCGGTTTCCGACCGCCGCTATAGGTGCTTTTTTCTGTAGTGGTAGGAATTTAAAGGATGATCATGTGATCATGATATTTGTCAACCTAACAGCATGCCATGTCATTTAAAGGAAGAAATATGATAAGATTTGTGTTTGATACTCTCAAAGCTCACAAGGTCTCCAACACCATCTGATTGATCGGAAGAACTCCTCCTTTTGCCCGTTAAAATCTCTAGAATCAGGATACCAAAGCTATAGACATCGGACTTTACCGAAAACTGTCCTTGAAAGGCATATTCTGGAGCCATATAACCTCTGCAAACGAGTTCCATTTTATACCACAATTTGAACAACAAAACATCCATAATAATTGGTTTAAAAAAAAAAAAAATACATGAATTCAGTGATTTGGATAAAATTAAGCAAAGTTATAAGGCATCCTCTCACTCTTGCGCAATTAGGAATCAATATAATATAATCATTTAGTGCAGTTAAGGACCATATCATTACGTGCAAATTATCCCTGTTGCATAGAAAGGTGATGTGATAATGCATCTCTCAAATTAATAGCCCAAAGTGAATTTCAAATATTTTGGAATAACGATACTTTAGATTTCATTTCTCTTCATATGTAGAGGCTTGTAGTTAGTTCATTATAATGATAAATTGGCTATCCAAATGCAATAGGCAAACATGCAAAACTTACAACGTGCCAACAATCGTATCGGTAGTCCCATGAGTTTGGTCAACTCCAGAAATCTTTGCCATGCGCATGTCAAAATCTGATATTTTCGGGTTCATATTCTCATCCAACAAAATATTGCTGGCCTTAATATCTCAATGTATAATTGTAAGTCGAGAATCTTTGTGAAGGTAAAGGATCCCTTGAGCAATCCCTCCAATAATCGCGTAACGTTTTGCCCAATTCAATTGTCTCTTTCTTTCGAGATCTACACAATTATCAAAATTCAATGTTCACATTAATCTAGTTGATTAGTTACATAAAAGGTTAGAATTATTCAATTAACTTGGGAAAACATAATGATTGACATATAAAGACAATTAAAACTATTAAAGCTCTAGTATGATTCCACAGCACTCGAGATGAATTTATGCATATATATATTAACAGGGACAAAGCTAGAAATTAACTATTGGAGCAATTATATGAAAAAGATTTTTGGAGGGGCCAAAATGAATAAAACAAAAAAAAATTCAAAAATCCATTAAAGAATATGCTATTTTTTAAGAGCTTTTGGAGGGTTGAGGGCGCCATGACCCCGTCAGTCCCCCCTTGGCTTCGTCTCTATATATGCATGCTTCGATCAGATGAACCTATTTGGAATGAACTTGATCCGCCTTGAAGTATTTACTTAATTATCCTGACATGCATTTCTGATAACATGTAGAAGAAGTAGAAAGATGCGCATAAGTACTGCAGACAGGTACCAAATAAAAAGTAGTCAAGGCTTTTGTTTGGAACAAACTCGTAGACAAGTATCTTTTCTTCTCCTTCCAAGCAAAACCCTAATAGCCTTGCAAGATTTCTGTGTTGAAGCTTGGCTACCAATACAACCTCGTTTTTAAATTCCCCTGCGCCCTGTCCAGAACCTTTTGATAGTCTTTTTACGGCTATTTTTTGTCCATTTGGAAGCGTACCCTGAAAATATATACATTCACGTTAGAACAAGATACCATACGTACGTTTACGGTCCAGCTCATGATCATGCCGACGTGAAAACTTAACCTTTTTAACTCGTGAATGCAGTAATTAATTAGTTATACAATTTTAAGGAGTATATTCCTTGTGAAAGTGCATGTAAACAAATAATGAAACGAATCCCTCACCCTGTAAACCACACCAAATCCGCCTTCACCTAGTATCTGATTGTCTGAGAAATTTTTGGTGGCTGCTTCGATTGTAGCGAGATCAAATTGCAAGGACTCTACAGTTGGAAGATCAGTACTACCGGCTTCACAAGAGAAGATAAGGAAATGTAACTCCAAGTTAACAGTAAGTTTTGATATTCTAGAAAATCCAGTTGTTTACAGCACTTTAAAAATTACCATTTTCCTCCTGTAGAGCATTGTATTTTTTTCTTGCTCTCTTACTCAGGAAGCAGAAGACCACAACGAATAGCACCGCAGAGATAGAAACCGGAACAATAATGGCAATTATTATCACCGATGAGATTTTTCCTTTCCCTGCATAAATAATAACCAGTTTCATTGCTAATTCTTTGTGAAAAAGCACAAAACTATGCGGCAAAACAGTTGCATGGTCCCCCTAAAATATGCTGCAGAGCATATCTGGAAGTTTGCCGTGATACGAAATTTTTTATCAAAATTAAATAGATTACCTAAGCAATATACCTTCTGTGATCGATCCAGGACGTGGAGTAGGCGTTGGGGACGAAAGATTTCCTGTCTCGTAAAACAAGTACACTTCATGCCTAATGTTGCAGCTCGGAAACAGTACTCTTCCTCCTTGCTTTCCACTACAACAACCTGGTACGTTTGCTATCGCTTTCTGGAGACAACTGTTGCAATCGGAACTAGATATGTCCGGCGTGCACTGGGCAAGCGAGTAAAGCGTTTGCCGCGCTGTAAAATTCCCTTCTTTTGTCCCGTACTTCTTTGCCTCCAACCCAACACTTGAAACCTGGCTTGCCAAGTCTTTTAACGTGTCTGTCACCAGTAGGTCAAACCGGTCTGGCTCCGATATGTCCAACGTGTTCACCAAGAAAACGCCAGGATCAGTGACCATGTTGGAGAAGATATAATGGTTTGAGTAGCGTAACATGTAGTGGTCATACCAGGCCACGACCGCTTTCCTCAGGGGGCAGCTGTCCACTACGTCTTCCTTGTCTCCATCAACGCAGTCTCGGCACTCGTCGACCGCGACGTCTCCACGGCAGAGGAACAGACCGTAGAGCGCGTCGTCGGAGTTCCCTGAAGAAGCGGTGGCGTTGAAGAATCTAGTGTTGCGTGTGGCGTTGGAGGAGAGGGAAGCGAGGAGGTGATTGCGGTTGGATTGGTAGGTACTGTTGCCGTCGAAACTGGTTGCGTTCGGGCAGTCGTGGTAGAGGTAAGTTGCAGCAGCTTCAGTTCTTGTTAATTGGGTAAGGAAGGTGATTACGATCAATGGGACGACCGAAAGGGTCACATAGAGGTTGAAGGACGACAAGCCCGCGATCATGGCCAATCTATTTCTCTCTGCAGCCCTGCAACTGCAAGGCATTAGAAGATTTGATAGGATGATTTTTGTCCTAATATTTAGTCTGATTTTAAAGCTCAAGTTGTCTCTCAAACACTCAGAAATTTCCAATATATAGGATGGCGTTAGAGGCTAGTTCACGAGGGACGCCGTGAATAAAGGAAGTCAAATATCTTTAATTACTTCGGTCATTACTCATGATGCAGAGGAAATTGTAACCCAGTTGTGAAAAAGTCCTAGACGTCTCGTACGTGAAACGTGGTTGATGGAAGCGTACGTATAGATTCCAAATCGCTATTAATTTAGAGATGACTTAAAGCGACCGAAGTCTTTAAGATATTAATTTAGAGATGACTTAGAGCGACCGAAGTCTTTAAGATATTAATTATAATTTATAGACTTCTTAGTCCTGACATTTTAAGCACCCGATCTATGGAAGTTTACGGCAGTATTAAATGGATATCTATATAGACATCGCTGCTATAGATTGTTTGTAATGGCGACAAAGATGAAATGATCACTACTATTCACAGCCGACAACAAGACCAAGGATTATCTTTAATTTTCTTTATTTTTCTTGCAATGTAATTATCTTATACAAATTATTTATAAAATTGGTAACCACGGTAGTAAGTTTTGGGGAAAACATGTTATTGGGTTACTAGCTGGTATGCTCCATATTTATAGAGCAAAATCAAAGTGTCTCCTCAAGTTCCAATTAATCTGTTTATATAACCTCTAATTCTTAAAAAAAAAAAAAAATGTTGTATGATTGGATTTGGCTGTTAAAATATATGGAAGTGATGTGGACCGATAAAAATATACCTCCATAAAATTAGAAAATAATAAATAAATAAAGCATAAAATAGAAATAATATTTAACGATTAAATTTTTAATTTATATATTACTTCTAACTTTTTTGAATTTTTTAATATTTTTAATAATTTTATGTTGAAGAAATATTTCAATCAAGTTCACGTCACTTTATGTCTTGTTTAGGAGCCAAATCGTATGACAGACAACAATATATGTATTTTTTCAATTTGAGGTGCCTAATATAAAAATTTAAACTTGAGGGGTACTTTGATTTCCAACCCCCCCACCCCCATAAACATAGGTTATGTTATGATGTTTTCCCCAATTGATGCGGCAAAAAAATACTCATTAGCCAAAAGGAATAACCAACGCATTCTACCAAAAAAAAAAAATAAATAATAATAATAATAATATCGGCTAAGGTCTTCCGGTCCGTGCCCATTCTTGTTGACTCACGGACCTTTTTTTCTTTGGACTCACGGACCTTGGAAACGCAACCAAAGCATTCGTAGTCTGGCCGGAGGAAAGTGACTTTCCAGAACTAAAGACGACTTTGAATTAGACTGAATCAACACAAGAAAAGTATTCGCGAGGGAGATAGTGCGGAATAAGGCATCAAGACTAAAGATAATCAATATGGAGAAAAAATGAATAAAGCAATTTTCTACCAGAAATGGAATTTCTAGCATTTAGCAATATTATCATTAGATAATCAATATTATCATTGGAGGTAAAAAATTATAATGACAGTTTAAAAAAAAAAAAATTTCTCAACTGATTTATAATATGGTTAAATACATTTTGCTCCCCTCATTTTTAGGATATTTACACATTGCACCATGATGTATTATTTTTGAGACATTGAACCCATAAAGTTACACATTCTTTTCATTTGGACCATGTATCATAATTGGACATCAATTTAGACGGATTTGGTCAAAATACTTACACATTGCCCCCGTATCTTTGGGGTATTTACACATTGCACCTCACATTTAAACGAAATCCGTCTAAATTGAGCCCAATTACCATACATGGCCTAAATCGAAAAAATGTGAAATTTTATGGGTCCAATGTCTCAAAAATAATACATCGGGGTGCAATGTGTAAATACTCCCAAAGATAAATGAGCAAAATGTATTTAACCCTTTATAATAGTAATGAAATTAAGTATTCTACAGGAGACAGGCAGAAATTAGATACTTGAAGGAAGCAATCATGAACACCCATTAATGTACCTTACCTTATAGAAGCAATCATCTTAGGCAGGGTTATGTGTGCGTTTTCTACCTCAAAAAATCTACACAATTGGGGTAGTGTAATACATGGTGTTTGATGAATCAGTTGATTTATGATGACCACCTTGAACAAATCTTCTCTCCAAACATGAGCTCTTCACTCATCTTGCTCAATGATCAACCAACACACAATACCACAATTTTCCCTACCTGGAGGAGATGAGTCCTCTTTCAAAGCCTCTGTCTCTAATGATTTTTTTTTTCTAGAAAATTGCGTACCTTCTCTTCATTTTCCTACCTTCTTTAATACTTGTTTTTTTCTCTTCTTTTCACGTAGTGCCACTCTCCTTAACCATCCCCTCATGGGTATCGTGGCCCGTTTATTACTTATCATGTGTTGGGCAGTTATCCATAATTCACTTACATGGGCGGTTTTCCCTTTTAAGCTAGATTTGATGGACTTCCTTCGTTGTGTTTTGGGCCAGTACTAGAATGTTAGGCCTTTAGACGAAATGCGCCCAATGAATTAGACAAGCTTAAATTTGGCATCATCAGTGTTGGTTGGCCTTGCGATCAAGTGTGATCAAGAGAGCTTTGCTTCTTTCTTTCTTTTTTCATTTTTTTTAAGGCATGGCATCAAAAGATATCTCTATTTGGAGCCTTCATGTAGGGTGGGAGAATTTTTTTCACTTTAACCTTCACATAAAAGAGCTTGAGCACCAGCAATTTCTACCCCCATTTTCTCTAAAATCAAGTAAAAGAGGGCGAACAACTTTTTAGAAGAACTTTATAAAGAAGATGTAACTTAAGGGTGGTCCGCGCCCAACCTTCAAAATTTAAATTAATTCTAGGGATAATTTGTAAACAGTTACCCATCGCTTTATAGGTCATTGACAAGCCCTTTATGTCTAGTTTTCAACACAACTGTCATGACCTAGAAGGAGAAATTTTGTTTTTTAGATCGGAACAACGCCTATAACCTGAAGATAATTAGGCTCCATTTGTTTCCATATAAAGTCATTTTCTTGTAAAGTAGTTTCAAATAAAATATATTCAGTGCAGTATTCTAGTTTCTAGGGTATGATTTTTACTTAGAAAAATGTTTCCTCAAGGTACTTAATGTGGGAATTTATATCACACATTTTTCTTAGTAGTAATTGTTTTGATTCAAAAGCAAATGACTTCCCTTCGTTGGTTTTTTTTAATTGTACTGATTTTTTCTCCGTACAATTTCCAGTCCGTACTCCCTTGTGGAGTTTTCTAGGGTTTTTCCTTGTTGTTTGGGGTGCTATTCCCTATCTCTTCTGTCCCTTCTCACCTTCTTGGTCTTTTCTCCCCACGGTTTTCTCTCATTCATTTCCCTCTTCTTTCTCCTTTCTTCTGTCTTTCTTGGATTTGCTTTATGTCGAACTTCCATCAGGAGATGGATGGCCTGGCCCGACGGATTTGACCTATGTTGGGAGGACTTCCATTCCATCCTTGAACCTGTTTCTCCGAAGGAAGAACAGCGCCTCCTTTTGTCTCTAGTGGCTGAGGTGGTTACCAATCGTCCTATATCTACCTCGGTGGTTCAAGCTTTGTTAAAAATGACCGTTCCTTTGTCCTTAACCAAGCCCCGTGAAATGTCCATGGGCAACTCATGGTGTTTATGAAGTGGGAGGCGAATATGGTACTTCAAGAAATCTCCTTTGCCACTACTCCCTTCTGGGTCAAGTTCATGACATGCCTCGTAATAGAATGAAGGAGGTGAATGCTAGATTTATTGGTTTGAAACTGGGAAAACTTCTAGAGCTAGATGCCAATGAATATTTGGATGTTTCAAAGCGTAGCTTCTTACGTCTGAGGGTGGAGCTAGACCTCTCTAAGCCATTGGTTGCAAGTTTCCCGATTCCACGCTATGGTATGGCTACAGCTTGGGTGCATTCCGGTATGAAAAACTTGCTGATTTTTGTTACGTTTGTGCCTGTATTGGTCACACCCAAAGTTCAAGTAGGGAGGCAGAGCTCTATGGCAGTAAACCTTAGTTTGATTATAAGTTGCGTACAGAATTTATCAACCTAAAGACAAGCTCCTATCGTGAGAGTTGTGCAATCCTCTCCCAAGTCTCCGGCGGGAGGTGGTGGTTTGGCTATCAGCCCTCCTTTGGCTCCCCCGATGGTAGGGGTGAAGTCCAACGGTCCTTGTCTCAAGTTCCTATAGTGGATCGGCGGGTAATTTCCAAGGAGCCTTTGCATGGTTCGGCTGTTCACGAGGGGCATGGCTCGCAGGCTTTGATGCAGGTGGACAATCGGGTTACCCAGGTTGATTTGTCAGATGCTGGTCATTCGAGTGCAAAAATTTGTTGCGCACTACCAAGGTAAGCAAGTTGGAGGCTCCCTCAGGAACCTTTTTCTCCTGCAAAAGTCTTAGACTTTATTCCCAAGGGCAGTAGTAGGTGTGATTTTGCCTTTTCAAGCCCTGCTTTGGCGACGCAATTTGTGAAAAAATCCTCTAAAAAGAAACCGGTTGGTCGTAGTGGTCTTCCTTCGGGGCCCAAGAAGAGTTCTGCTTCTTTGACCTCCTCTTTATCTATTCCTGAGCCTAATTTTAATGAGCCCAATGTCATGACTTCATTGGGCCATCCATGTGACAAGGGCAAGCAGCCTTTAGTGGACCATTTTTCTCAAAGTCATAGGGGCCCACTTGTTGTCCCCTCTCATCTACTTGATGATCTTCCACTAGTCCAGTACAGTGAGGCCCAAGTTGACTATTTGGATTTTGGAGAATGCCGACTCTTCCTTGCCTTTTTCCAAGAGAAAGCGGTGGGCTCTCTTGATGAGGATCCTAAAGGCAAAAGAGTGGTTTCTCTTGATCGCACTCCTATTTGCCGCTCTCTTAATTTTGATAAAGAACCATCTAAGGATTTTGATCCTCTGGAGGAGCATATCACCCTCGCTGATCTCAAAGCATGTCGTAGCCACATGGTTATTAGACAAAAACAATCTCGACGAAAGCTCGTATTATTGGATGAAGGTGGAGACTCAGAAGGAGATGAACGTTTGGCCAGTGCTTCATCCGTATATCCAAAATGGGCATGGAGGTGGGCCCTCAACCACCCCGCAGTGCCCAATGAGAGGCCTCTACTAGAACTACTGCGAGATTGGCAAGGTGGCGGCAATTCGTGACCTCCAATCTTTGTCCAGGTGTTTAATGTAGATTTTCTTTGTCTTTTTGAAACTAAAGTTACTAATGTTAAAGACCCTCTTCAAAGGGTTGGCTTCTTCCATTTTGTTGATAATCCTCCTACTGGTCACCTAGGAGGTCTTGTTTTTGCTTGGAAGCCTGGTGTTGATGTTGAACTAGTTTCCATTAATCAGTTTTATATTAATCTGTTGGTGTATTTTGATCCCCCTAATAGACCTTGGTTAATCTCTTGCGTCTATGGTCCTACCAGGTGGCATCTTAAATCTGTTTTTTGAGAGGGGCTTGGCTCCATTTCTAATTCTTTTGGGGGGCCTTGGCTTTGTATAGGTGACTTTAACTGCTTGGCTGCTAGTTGGGAGAAGAGAGGTGGGCTGCCTTTTGCTTCTCCTTCTAATCCGCTGCAAAATCTAATGAATGAGAGCGGTTTAATTGACCTTGGATTCTCGGGTGCTCCTTTTACCTAGTCCAACAAGAGAGATGACCTAGCAAATGTCAAGGAGAGGTTGGACAAAGGACTTGCCAACAGTGCCTGGAGAACTTTATTTCCCCATGCCAAAATCACTCACCTGACTTGGTCTTCTTCTGACCATTCTACCTTGCTGCTGGACACGGAAGGTGGTGCAACTGCTTTGAGCAAACCTTTCAAGTTTGAATCATTTTGGCTCTCAGATCCTGGTTGTGGTGATGTTATTAAGCGCTACTGGAACATTGAGCCAAGAGGCTCTTATGCCTTTTGCTTATGTCAGTGCCTCAAGAACACAAAAAAGGGTCTCCGTGCTTGGAATAAAGCACATTTTGGTTGTATCCAAGAGAAGATTAAGGCATTGCGGTCCCTATTGGAGTGGGTTCAACAACAAGAGGCCTCTCAAGGCATCTCATTGTAGCTTTGAATGAGGAGCTCAAGCTTGAGGAGGAGCTTTGGCGGTCCAAATCGGGTGAGACGTGGCTCACTACCAGCGATCTCAACACGCGATATTTCCACACCTCAACAATTATTAGGCGACGAAGGAATGCTATTGAATTCCTCAAAATAGAGGAGGGTTGCTGGAATTCTACCCTGAAGAAATTGAGGAGTATATTTCAGCCTACTTCCAAAATCTTTATCAATCTAGTGTTCCAGATATTCCCGAAGACTTGGATGGTCTGATTTCTGCTGTTTTTTTGGACCAAGATAATCAGATGTTGTGTGGTATACCGTCGGTGGAAGAAATTCATACACTCCTTTCCATGGGATCTTATAAGGCCCTCAGGCCTAATGGTATGACTACCATCTTTTATAAGAAATTTTGGGATATCGTGGGCCAGGATGTTATCAAAATGGTGCAAAGCTTTTTTATTTATGGATTTATGCTTCGGGAAATTAATCATTGTCACATTGTCCTCATTCCATAAGGCGAATGCCCATCCCAAGTCTCTCAATACCGACCGATCAGCTTATGTAATGTGCTTTCGAAACTTATATCAAAAATCCTTGCTAGTCACCTTCGGGCTGTGATTACACAACGCCATGTCACGTCTTTGGGGTTGGTTTCGTTTGTCCCAAAAAGTACATTCTTTCGTCGACGGAATGATTTTTTTTCGGCCCAGAAAACGTTTTCGGATAGGAATATTGGAACACCCATTAGGATGGTCCCAAGATAATTTCTTCTCTAATGACCATTAGGCATGAAATCCTCACTGTTGGAGATGAAAATTCCCCCCCCCCCCCCCCCCCCCCAGAAATATGATGTAGCGAATGTTATTTGAAACTGAGGTTGTAGCATATTTTTAGTAATTGCAAATTAAAGTGCGGATATTTTGTATTTCTATGTAGAATACATAATGGATTGAAAGTTTATTGATCTACGGTATTGAAAGTTTGCATGCGAAAAATTACTTACTTCATCTATGATGAATAATTTTTGATCTTCTCTGGATCTTGTCGATCTCTCTATGATTGTCTCTTCGATCTTTTTTAATATTCAGGTTTCGTCGATCTCACATCTTGAGTCTTTTTTATTTCACAATTTAGCAGCCCAAATATTCTGCCTCCTTCCTCTCCATGCTTCACAGCCGTCACAGAATTTTCTCAAAATCCTGATGGCCAACCATATGACTAACTATCATATAGTTAGCCTTTAAAATAAAACCCTAGCTATGATATTGCTTGGGATCGTTAGGGATCTCAAATCTCGATCGTAAGATCAAATGAAAAAATCTTTTTCATTATTTCTCTTAAATTATTTTATTCCGAATTTGGGCTTCTACTAATTGCAATCATATCCATCAACATATCACAATTCATCCCCGAGTTTTTGAGATTTATTTGTGAAATCCCTTTTGCTAACAATTATTTGCTTATTTATCTTCCACCATACTATATTTCACATGAGCTAATAGGACCAGAATTATATCACTGATTAAATCCCTAACTTATATAATTCTTAATTCACAATCTGTAACCCGTTGGACTCTTAAATTGTTTTCAAAACAATTTCACAAATAAATATTTTATATATATATTAATTTTGAAAAATATTTTCATAAGATTCCACTGGCCTGTGATTTCTTTCCAAGTCCAACCATATACAAATGTATTGAATATACTGCCTCATCAAGAGATTGGCGGATTCCTTATTGAATATTTATACAAGCTCATTTATCATGCATAAAACCCAACATTGTTTGGAATATTTGACGTAGAAAAATCATCACCAAATGACTCAGTCAAAGCGTAGTACACAACAAACAAACCTACATAAACCTCTCAGTCTAAGAACACAATAAACCAATTGTGTTGAATACTTTCTCGATATCAGTTATCACTTCTAGAAGGTATTCCATATTTGATCTCGTTCAGTGCATGTACTCTTACATTGCACTCACTCGTCTGCTTAAGGTCACCATCTCAATGACGGAGTCCATCATCCTATTAATAGAGGCACAATGAGTGTAGATCTATTTGGATATAAATATGTATCTCGGTCTAAAACAACTGTCAAGTGAACAAAAAGCTGAAAAATCATACTCCCCGCCTTTTATTCATTTATCATTGGCATGACTTTTCTACAATGTCACTCAATAATACCGTGTAACATCTTATATCACAACATAATACCTAATAAATAAATATAAACATATGGTCATAGTTGAAGATCCATACGTATAATTATTTTAATAACAAATAGAAATTCAGGTGAAACTCATACTCACTCCACTACCGGGGGTATAATTCAGTGATCGATGCTTCATATATAGAACATGGCCTTGATTTGCTTGAAGATTGGTCAGCTGAATCAAGCACACTCAATGACTCGTTTTGCTGATCTGCATGACTAGAAGTGGAATATGTAATTGGTTTTTGAGGCAGCGGCAAAGTAGTGGAGTGACTACTGAGCACTAGAACTACGGATGCCATTGTAGGCCTATTAGCTGGATTTTCTTGTACGCACAGTAAGGCAATTTGGAGACACCTCATGACTTCGTTTCTGTTGTAAGAATCTCCCATACTTGGATCCAACAAATATTCCAAGGGGGTTCTATCCTCCCAGAGTTGCCAAGCCTGCGGGAATTTAAAGGATGATCATGATATTTGTCAACCTAACTGCATGCCATGTAACTTAAAGGACGAAATATGATAAGATTTGTGTTTGATACTCACAAAACTCACAAGGTCTCCAACACCATCTGATTGATCGAAAGAACTCTTCTTTTTGCCCGTTAAAATCTCTAGAATCAGGATACCAAAGCTATAGACATCGGACTTTACCGAAAACTGTCCTTGAAAGGCATATTCTGGAGCCATGTAACCACTGCAAACGAGTTCCATTTTATAGCACAATTCGAAAAACAAAACATCCATTATAACTGGTTTAAACAAAGAAATACACGCATTCAGTGATTTGGATAAAATTAAGCATAGTTATAAGTCATCCTCTCACTTGCGCAATTAGGAATCAATAAAATCATTTAGTGCAGTTGACCATATATATATCATTACGTGCAAATTATCCCTGTTGCAAAGAAAGGTGACGTGATAATACATTTCTCAAATTAATTAATAGCCCAAAGTGAATTTCAATTATTTTGGAATAACGATATTTTGTATTTCATTTCTCTTCTATATGTTAGTTCATTATAATGACAAACTGGCTATCCAGATGCAATTATAGGCAAACATGCAAAACTTACAACGTGCCAACAATCCTATTGGTACTCCCATGCGTTTGGTCAACTCCACAAATCTTTGCCATGCCAAAATCTGAGATTTTCGGGTTCATAGTCTCATCCAACAAAATATTGCTGGCCTTAAGATCTCGATGTATAATTGTAAGTCGAGAATCTTCGTGAAGGTAAAGGACCCCTTTAGCAATCCCTCTAATAATTGCGTAACGTTTTGCCCAATCCAGTTGTCTCTTTCTTTCGAGATCTACACAATTTTCAAAATTCAATATTCACATTAGTCTAGTTAATTAGTTACATAAAAGGTTAGAATTATTAAATTAACTTGAGAAAACATAATGATTGACATATAATGACAATTAAAACTATTATGCTCTAGTACGATTCCACAACACTCGAGATGAATTTAATATATATATATATATTAACAGGGACAAAGTCAGAAATTAATTATTAGGAGCAATTATACAGAAAAGATTTTTGGAGGGACCAAAGTGAATAAAACATAAAATAAAAAAAAATTCAAAAATCCATTAAAAATGGATAAAGAATATGCTGTTTTTAAAGAACTTTTGGAGGATTGAGGGCACCATGACCCCGTCATTCCCCCCTTGGTTTGGTCTCTATATATATATATATATATATTTATATATATAGCTATGCATGTATCGATCTGATGAACCTATTTGGATTGAACTTGATCCGCCTTGAAGTATTTACTAGATTATCCTGACATGCATTTCTGATAACATGTAGAAGAAGTAGAAAGATGCACATAAGTACTGCAGATAGGTACCAAATAAAAAGTAGTCAAGGCTTTTGTTTGGAACAAACTCGTAGACAAGTATCTTTTCTTCTCCTTCCAAGCAAAACCCTAATAGCCTTGCAAGATTTCTGTGTTGAAGCTTGGCTACCAATACAACCTCGTTTTTAAATTCCTCTGCGCCTTGTCCAGAACCTTTTGATAGTCTTTTTACGGCTATTTTTTGTCCATTTGGAAGCGTACCCTGAAAATATATACATTCACGTTAGAACAAGATACCATACGTACGTTTACGGTCCAGCTCAAGATCATGCCGACGTGAAAACTTAACCTTTTTAACTCGTGAATGCAGTAATTAATTAGCTATACAATTTTAAGGAGTATATTCCTTGTGAAAGTGCATGTAAACGAATAATGAAACGAATCCCTCACCCTGTAAACCACACCAAATCCGCCTTCACCTAGTATCTGATTGTCTGAGAAATTGTTGGTGGCTGCTTCAATTATAGCGAGATCAAATTGCAAGGACTCTACAGTTGGAAGATCAGTACTACCGGCTGCACAAGAGAAGATAAGGAAATGTTACTCCAAGTTAACAGTAAGTTTTGATATTCTAGAAAATCCAGTTGTTTATAGCAATTTAAAAATTACCATTTTCCTCCTGTAGAGCATTGTATTTTTTTCTTGCTCTCTTACTCAGGCAGCAGAAGACCACAACGAATAGCACCGCAGAGATAGAAACCGGAACAATAATGGCAATTATTATCACCGATGAGATTTTTCCTTTCCCTGCATAAATAATAACCAGTTTCATTGCTAATTCTTTGTGAAAAAGCACAAAACTATGCGGCAAAACAGTTGCATGGTCCCCCTAAAATATGCTGCAGAGCATATCTGGAAATTTGCCATGATACGAAATTTTATATCAAAAATTAACATAATTTTTAGTAAACTATAATTTTAACCCCTAAAATTTTATCATCATTAGTTATAATTATTTATCTCTTTATTTTTTTTACAAACTTTTTTTATTTTTTCACACACTTTTTCATTTTTTTCATCAACTTTTTTCATTCTTTCTTAACCTTTTTACCGAGTCCTAAAATTTTACTAAAATTTTGTTTCCAAATTTTACGAAATCAATATACCTTCTGTCGTCGATCCAGGAGGTGGAGTAGGCGATGGGGACGAAAGATTTCCTTTCTCGTAAAACGAGTACACTTCATACCTAATGTTGCAACTCGGAAACAGAACTCTTCCTCCTTGCTTTCCACTACAGCAACCTGGTACGTTTGCTATCGCTTTCTGGAGACAACTGTTGCAATCGGAACTAGATATGTCCGGCGTGCACTGGGCAAGCGAGTAAAGCGTTTGCCGCGCTGTAAAATTCGCTTCTTTTGTCCCGTACTTCTTTGCCTTCAACCCAACACTTGAAACCTGGCTTGCCAAGTCTTTCAACGTGTCTGTCACCAGTAGGTCAAACCGGTCTGGCTCCGATATGCTCAACGAACTTACCAAGAAAACGCCAGGATCAGTGACCATGTTGGAGAAGATATACTGGTTTGAGTAGCGTAACATGCAGAGGTCATACCAGGCCACGACCGCTTTCCTCAGGGGGCAGCGGTCCACTGCGTCTTTGTTGGCTCCATCAACGCAGTCTCGGCACTGGTCGACCGAGACGTCTCCACGGCAGAGGAACAGACCGTAGAGAGCGTCGTCGGAGTTCCCTGAAGAAGCGGTGGCGTTGAAGAATATAGTGTTGCGTGTGGCGTTGGAGGAGAGGGAAGCGAGGAGGTGATTGAGGTTGGATTGGTAGGTGCTGTTGGCTTCGAAACTGGTTTCGTTCGAGCAGTCATGGTAGAGGTAAGTTGCAGCAGCTTCAGTTCTTGTTAATTGGGTAAGGAAGGCGATTATGATCAATGGGACGACCGAAAGGGTCATATAGGGGTTGAAGGACGACAAGCCCGCGATCATGGCCAATCTATTTCTCTCTGCAGCCCTGCAACTTCAAGGAATTAGAAGATTTGAAAGGATGATTTTTTTCCTGATATTTAGTCTGATTTTAAAGCTCAAGTTTTCTCTCAAACACTCAGAAATTTCCAATAGGATGGCTTTAGAGGCTAGTTCAAGAGGGACAACGTGAATAAAGGAAGTCAAATATCTTTAATTACTTTGGTCATTAATACTCATGCGGAGGAAATTGAAACCTAGTTGTGAAAAAGTCCTTGACAGAGACGAGAATATTTCAGGAACCACGAATATTGCTTTGAGTTGAAAATATGGTCTAACGAGCCCTCCCTAGACGTCTCGTACGCGTGGTCGATGGAAGCGTCTAGATTCCAAATCGCTATTAATTTAGAGATGACTTAGAGCGACCGAAGTCTTTCAGATAAAACTATAATTTATAGACTTCTTAGTCCTGACGTTAATTTAGAGATGACTTAGAGCGACAGAAGTCATTAAGATATTAATTATAATTTATAGACTTCTTAGTCCTGACATTTTAAGCACCCGATCTCTGGAAGTCTACGGCGGTATTAATTGGATATCTATATAGACATAGCTGCTATCTATTGTTTGTAACGGCGATAAAGATGAAATGATCACTACTGTTCACAGCCTAAAATAAGATTAAATGTTAAGGTTAGTTTCATATTAGTTATGAAAGAAGTTGGTAATCAGTTTATAAGTGTGAAGGAAATCTTCGTTTTTTTTTCTTGAGTTAACTTTTAGAATTGGTGATCAATTTAAAAATATGAGAAAAAGTCTCACCACTTTATATCTTATTTAGCGGCCAAATCATTGCTTGTTTAGCGGTAAAATCCAACTATGGAAAACAATTTTGTTTTCAAGGAGCATAATATAAAAATTTAAACTTGCGGGCACTTTGATTTTACACCGTAACAAAAAATTAATAATTAACCAAAAGGAATAACCAATGCATTCTAAAAAAAAAAAATGATCTAAGGTCTTCCGGTCCGTGATTCCGCGCACATGCTTGTTGACTCGCGGACCTTTTTCGCCTTTTTTTTTTGACTCAGGGACCTTGGAAACGCAACTAAAGCATTCGTAGTCTGGCCGGAGGAAAGTGACTTTTCAGAACTAAAGACGACTTTGAATCAACACAAGAAAAGTTATTCGCGTGGGAGATCGTGCGAAATAAGGCATCAAGTCTAAAGATAATCAATATGGAGAAAAAATGAATAAAGCAATTTTCTACCAGAAATGGAATTTCTAGCATTTAGATAACCAATATTATCATTGGAGGCAAAAAATTATGACAGTTTTACTTGACAAAAAATATTACTTAACTGATTTATAATAGGAATGAAATTAAGTACTCTATAGGAGACAGACGAAATTAGATACTCGAAGGACGCAATCATGAACATCAATCCATTAATGTACCTTACCTTACAGAAGCACTACTAAAAGTCCCAAAATCGCTGCTAAAGGTTTTAGCAGCGATTTTTCAGCGGCGGTCTTGACTGCCACTATAGGTTCGTTGCAATAGTCTATAACAGAGGTTTTTAAGACCGTTGGCGAAGACTCGATCTATAGAGGCGGTCACTTAGCGGCGTTTGTGACCGCCGCTATAGACCCGAAATGTTGTGGCAACATTTCTTGAAATGCCGCTACAAGTCGATCGTGATTTGCGTTCAATCATCTATAGTAGCGGTTTGGTGACCGCCGCTAAAGGTATGTGCCGGCGTTTATTTTTATTTTTATTTTTTTTTAACGTCAGTTTTAAAAATGGTACAATAAATATATGTGTAAAAACCTACAATTTTTTTTTCTATATTTTCCTGTAATCTGAATTTTTTTAAATTTTGATTGATTGAAGCAAAAATAAAAAAAAGTGTAATAAAACAAAATATATTTCATCATTGACTAAATAATCATGTTTTATAAGTTTTGCATCAAACACAAATAAGTGAAGGGCAGTTTCTCAAACACAAGCAAGTTTAGCACCTACACCAGTACCATCTGCTCCGTCACTATCTGCACTACCACCAGTAGCATTATCCTCACCATCGACATTGTCTGCCATTGCAATATTGGAAAATTAACAAACAGTAATGACATGAACAAAGATAAAAATAAATAAATACAAATACAAGAGCTTAGTACACACTTAAAATCAAATTAATGCCAGCCTTTATTTATGTTATTATCTTACCATAAAACATTTTCCGGCTTGCATGAGATGAGCTCGGAAAATTAACTATAACAATATTCTAGAAAAATTCATTTATGACAATTATTTCCCTAAAGTAATATTCATGCATGACATATGGTTAAACAAAACAACACCAATAAAACTAAATTCACAAACACCAGATTATAATGCATGTCCAAAAGAAATGAATTAAACAGAGAGATAATTGACATACCGTAAGAAAGTCCTGAGATATATCTAGTGTTGTTCCTTCCACCTCATTTCTAAACCACGTCATATCATCTTGTACATTCTCAGAGGCTTGTTCAATGTTGAATCCTATGAGAACAAACTAACAGGACTTCATTCTTGAAATTCATAAATGCAACATCCATTATGTTCGTCTTCGATATCACAGATTCAACTGGCTCTAGATTAGGTTTCTTCTCCTTAAATCAAGACTTGTAATGAAATCAAATGATATTTGTGTTAAAATAAGAGCTGCAATTGAAATGTCTTGGATTCCTTTCTCACATAACCACTCCAATCAACCCAAAATTTTCAACCAGTGCTGAATGTTACCAACTCTTATTAGTCTCTCAAGATGATTATATTGAAAGGCAAAAACTCAATGAGCGACTAACATGCAACATATAAAGAAGTGCTCATGATAATTCATGCAAGGTGCTGAAAAGAAAAAAGAAGAGTAATCGCAATTCAGGGCTCATAAGAGTCAATAACATACATCCCTTAGAAACTATATATTCAACGCAGCTCATAAGAGCCAATAACATCTTTTGTAAACCATATATTCAACGCTCAAACTAGAATACCTTATCAAAAAAAGATGTTTTTTTTTTCCTTTTTTAACACTACAATTTGATAAAGGTATTCAGAAACTTATTTGCTAGAAACATTGATTAAATCTAATGAGAATCTACATAGGAGTTAGTTACCCAAAAAAAAATCTACATATGAGTTCAAGGCAATGATCTTTTGATCACTATATTATTTGTTCATTTACTATCCTACATTGTAAAGAATGTACCATAACTTTTGTTTCTTCCCTGAATGACAATCGTGTCTCCTCATCAAGGCCACTGATGTTTAATAATTATAACACCTCAAAATTGTGCATTGCAACAAACAAATACCAGCAAAACAAAATAGAAAAAAAGAGAGGATAAAAGTATAGAACTCGGAGACTTTAAAGAAAGATGCACGACGTATTGGCAAGAAAAAATGTGGATTTAACATTGTGAGTTTGAAGTCAATTGTAACAACGTCGACGGAGAAGTATAAGAAGCAAGGTGGCTTGGAAAGGAAACAAGTTCCGCAACCCTGAAATCAGAAAAGAGCTTTGATAAAAATTACCAGCAGATGTAGTAGAAATCTCAGCACTATTTTCTTCCCTTTTCTCTCTCTACTTCTGCAACCCTAAAATCAAATTCGAAACCCTAAAAATCGAAAACAAAGGGGGGGGAATTACGCAATAACATATGTCCACAATGTTTCCAATAGAACGAATTAAAATCAACAAACCTAATAGAGAGAGAATCACCAAGACTTTGAAGACTAAATATCACAAATTCATTTATTCAACACGATTGATTGTTGAACAACATACCCAAATGGCTTAGTGAGAGAGATGTGGCAGAGGAGAGAAGAAGTGATTAGACACAAAGGAGAATAGCTGTGCCGGTCGGCGAAGGTAGGCACGGCCGGCGTGGGAGAGTGTAGTGTTGTGTGGGAGGGTGGCTGTGCGAGGGGAGAGGCCGAGAGAGAGAATTGAGACTTGGGGGGAAGGGGGTTCAACAAACTAACCTTTTCTTTAGGCAAAAACGGCGTAGTCCGAGACTTTCAATTTTAGGCCACTACTATAGGCCGAGTGCAGTAATCCGGATACCGGTGAGAAAGGGGAAAAGGGGCTGTTCAGGAAAGAGGGAGCTGGGGGCCGTTTTCAGAAGGGAAAGTGGGGGAGAGTTGAGAGAACATCACCGTTTTGAGAGAGAGAGGGGGGGGGGGGGGGGGAGCCTTTTTTTTTTTTTTCTTTTTTCTTAATTTGTAGTTTTTCTAATTTCTTCAATAATAAGTTATATTTTGTAGTTACGTGTTTTTCTTAAATTAAAATCAGTTTTAAATTGTAATAGTATTTACAAATCTCTATACTTAGTATTAAATACATAGCTATGTATATTCTTTACACTCTTTTTTTATAATTAGTATAATAATCTTAATTAAAATAGGTTGGGAGTAATAATATATAATACTTATAATTTAAAAGTATGTGTTTATTATATAATTGATATGTGCTAATTAACCTAAGTACTTTATATATATGTACCTACCTAATGACTACATAGTGTTTGTTTATCAAAAAAATTTAACAAATTTTAATAAATTTTGTTAAAATTTTATCTTTACAAACACACTTTAAAATTTACTTTTACTTTTATCTCACATTCACCAATTCTAATTCCACCTCTTTTTTAACATTAACACAAAATTTTATTAAAATTTTACACTCAAACACTATGTAAATCATAGCCTCTAAGACCATATAACAACTTCAATTTTCACAACACTCTTTCTAATTTCATATTTTATTAAATAGGTTCCTTAAAATAAAATTTTTCAAATACATGACAAAATAAAATTATATTATTTAAAAAGGAATAAAATAATATATAAAATAATTATTACATTAAATTAATTATATATATATATATATATATATTTTTGTATTTATACCTATAGCAGCGTTTTTGGAAAAAAAACGCTGCTAAAGGTGTCCTCTACAGCGGCGGTCCTAGTGACGTCGTTGTAGATACCTAATTTCTAGTGGCGCAGTAGAGTACACCTTTAGCAGCATTTTTTTTTCAAAAACGCTGCTACAAATTAGGCATTTAGTGGCGTTTTTTAAAAACGCCGCTACAGGGGGTATATAGCGGCGGTCAGTGACCGCCACTACAAAGACCGCCGCTAAATGGGGTCTATAGCGCCACTATAAAGACCGCCACTAATGGTTAAACTCGTAGCGGCATTTTTTAAAAATGCTGCAAAGGTGATCTATAGCCGCGATTATAGACCGTCGCTATAGACCCCATTTAACAGCATTTGTTTCAAAACGCCGCTAAAAACACCCTTTAGCGGCAGTTTTTGCGACCGCCGCTACAGACCTTTTTTTTTTTAGTGAAGCAATCATTTTGGCCAGGGTTATGTGTGCGTATCTCTACCTCAAGAAATCTGTACACAATTGGAGTAGTGTAATACATGGTGTTCAATGAATCAGTTGATTTATGATGACCACCTCGAACAAAACTTCTCTCCAAACAGCTTTCACTCGTCTCACTTGACCATCAATCTACACACAACACCACAATTTTTCCCACCTGGAAGAGATAAGTCCTCTGATTGTAAAGTTAATTCTCTCTTTCAACGCCTCTGTCTCTGATGATTTTTTTTTCTAGAAAATTGCATATCTTCTCTTCCTTTTCCTACCTTCTTTTATACTTTTTTTTTCTCTTCTTTTCACGTAGTGCCATCTCCTTAACTGTCCCCTCGTGGGTATCGTGGACCGTTTATTACTTATCATGTGTTGGGAAATTATCCGTAGTTCACTTACGTGGGCGGTTTTCTATTTTTAAGCTAGATTTGATGATAAAGCTCAAAGACTTAGGAAGCCAAATCCAAGATATTTGGCCATGCCACTCGGAGAAAATGGAGGACCAGTTCAAAAGATTCAAAAGATAGTGGGTGGACCTAATTCTTTGGAAGATATTTGATTTGCTGCTGAACTTTGGGCGCAAGTGTGGGTTAGTCAAATGTCGCTTGAGTTTAGGAAGGGTTTGTTGAGTCTGTTAGGAGTTTAAGTAACGTTGTGTTTGTTTATTATAAATAAGTCTTTGGACAGTAGAATAAGGTATGAAAATTGAATTGTAATTGCTATTTTGTCTCCAGCCCAAATTGGAGAATTCTATTGCATTTCAACGCTTAAGTGTAAATTGTTTCTTGGGTTCCAACAAATTTAGTATCAGAGCTAGGTTCAAACATGGGTACCAATAAGGAAGGAATTGACAGGCTGGAGTTTGAACTCCAGGAGGTACGTGATGGCTTGCAGCGATCAGCAACCAAATATGGGGAGACACGAGCTCAAATGCAAGGGATGGAGGACAAGTTGAAAGAGGTCCTTGACTCCTTATCTGGGTTTCGTTTATCGTGGGAAAAATCATCTCAGCATCAGGAGAAGGGCTATAATTCTCGAGGAGGGTCCAACAAAGATGATAGGTCCTACCACTCACACCACACAAGATTCACCAAAATGGATTTTTCGAAGCTCTCTGGTGATGACCCAACAGAGTGGCTAAGCAGAGCTTCTCAATATTTTGACTTCCAAGAGACTGCATAGGAGCAAAAGGTGCCTTTAGCATCCTTCCATTTGGAGGGAGAAGCGAATCAGTGGTGGCAATGGCTCAAGAGAGTTTAAAGGGATGAAAGAATGAAGATTACTTGGCATTTATTTGAACACGAAGCACTACCCAGAGTGAGGCAAACGGGTACCCTTAGGGACTACCAGCGTGACTTTGAGAGGTTGGCCAACCGAGAGGTTGGGTGGCCCCAATTTGCTCTTGTTGGAACCTTTCTAAGTGGTCTCTGTGATGACATTGCAGATGAAGTACGAATGGCTAAGCCGAAGACTCTACATGAGGCTATTGGAGTAGCCAGAATGAAGGATGACCAGCTCATGAGGAGACGGAGACAAGGATGAGTGGAAGTGACGCGAGCTGCCCCATTGGCGCGATTCCTCCCACCGACAACGATGGCACCTATAGCACCAAAACAAGTTGTGAGCTCTCCAGTCAAGCGTATATCATGGGAAGAGATGCAGCGAAGGAGGGAAAAAGGTTTGTGCTTCAATTGTAATGATCGATTCACTCCTGGCCATAAGTGCAAGACGCCACAGCTTTTCTTAATGAAGGTGGAGAAGACGAAGAAGAGGAAGGAGATTTCAAGAACAAAGCTCCAACATCTGGGCCAATAATTAAAGAACTAGAGCCAGAAACAACTGAGATCACCCTCCACGCTTTTTCAGGCTGGAAGGGACCACACACTATGAAGTTGTAGGCGTTTACAGGCAAACATCCTGTTACGGTACTGGTAGACAGTGGTTCCAATCACAATTTTGTGAGCCATCGAGTTGCTCGACAAATTCGCTTACTAGTGACTCCTACAAATAGTTTTCATGTTAAAATTGCCGATGGAGGCCAACTACCTTGCCAAGAGAAACATGAGGCTGTACCATTGGAGATCCAAGGTTTTTTCTTTTGCTGTCACTTTATTTTCTCTTCCACTACAAGGGTTGGATGTTGTTTTGGGTGTACAATGGTTGGTGGAATTGGGTCCAGTCCTACGTGATTGGCGCAACATGATTATGAGATTTAATTAGCTAGGGGAGTCATAAGTCCTGCATGGTCAAAAGGATCCCTCTCCTGCAAAAATTACTATACAATCTGTTGAGAAAGAAGTTGAAGGTGGGGGCATTTTATTCGCATTAATGATGAAAGAAGTCAAAGGCATTGTGGTTAATGCTCCACAGATGTCTAATGATATTGATAAAATATTGGAGGAGTTTGCTGGATTATTTAAGGATCCACGTTCTTTGCCTCCCTCTCGAGAAGTTGACCACCACATTCTATTGAAGGAAGGGGTTTCTGCTGTCAATGTGTGCCCCTACAAGTACGCACAATTCAAGAAAAAATGAAATAGAGCAACAAGTAACAGAGATGCTTGAAAGTGGGATTAAACATCCCAGCCATAGCCTTTTTCCTCACCGATGTTATTGGTTTAAAAAAAAAGACAGGATTTGGCACTTTTGTACTGATTATAGAGCCATAAATGAAGCTAATATCAAGGATCGCTACCCCATTCCAACAGTAGACGACATGATTGATGAATTGCATGGTGCCAAGTATTTCACCAACCTCGACCTTAGGGCCGAATACCACAAAATTTGAGTTCATCATGAAGATGTGCACAAGACAACATTCCGAACACATAGTGGGCATTACAAATATCTCATTATGCTTTTAGGGTTTTGTAATGCCCCATCAACATTTCAAGCCACTATGAATTCAATCTTCCAGCCACTGTTACGTAAGTTCGTCCTTGTTTTTTTTTAACGATATTTTGGTATATAGTTCTTGGGAAGTGCATTTGGAACACATTAGAATAGTTTTTAAAATTTTGCAAGATTAGCATTTTTTTCTCAAACGTTCTAAATGTTCGTTTGGACAAGAGAAGGTTGATTATTTGGGGCATCTAATTTCTAATAAAGGTGTGGAAGTAGATGCGAGCAAGATTGCTGCTATGAAATTGGCCAAAACCACCAATGTGACCGAGCTTCGGGGATTTTTGGGGCTCACGGGATACTACCGTAAGTTTGTACCTAACTACGGAATTATTGTGGGTCCTCTAACACAATTGTTGAAGAAAGGATAGTTCCAATGGGATGAACAAGCAAAGAAGGCTTTCGAAGAACTCAGATTTGCCATGACTACAACTCCGGTATTGGCTATTCCTAATTTCAATGAAATTTTTGTTGTAGCAACCGATGCTTCAGATGCAGTATTGAGCTGTATTGTCCCAAGAAGGTTGACCAATGGCATTTTTTAGTAGAGCCTTGGGCCCAAGAAAGAAAGCCTAGCCAATTTATTCAAAGGAGATGCTTGCCATTCTTGAAACCATTCGATGCTGGAGGTCGTATCTCTTGGGCAGAAAATTTTGAATCCTTGTAATTCCTAGGATTAAGGCAACCCAAAAGGAGGGGGTGAATTGAGTTTCCAAACTTTTTACTTTTAACCCCAAAAATCGTGTTTGCAAAGTAAAGGCTAATTTAGCACAAGTGTTTTAGCAAGTATTGATGCGATAAGTAAAGTAAAATAAGTGTCTAAATGTAAAGAATAAGTTAGAGAAACAAACACGAGATTTTTAGTAATTCGGCAAACCCCGGCCTACATCCATCCCTCGAGCTCCTTTACCGTTAGCCTTGAGGTTTTCCTACTATCTTCACAAATAGTGTACACTCTAGGCTTCCAGGTGCTAGAGAACTTCAAGTAACTTTCTCAGGCTCAAAAACTTACAACCCAAGTGATTTTCGGGCTCAACACTCATAACCCAACCAAGCTTAAGATATAACCTCTCTAAGTTTCTTTTTTAGTGAACAACCTCACTAAAGGAATCACCTCTTTTTGGATAGGAGGATACAAGAAACAAACTCTCTCAAAGAGTGGATAAGAAAATGGAAAAGCTCTATCTCTTTGAATTCACAAAATGACAAAGATGTGAAGATGTAATTTGTGTGAATGATATGAGAAATATAGAATAAGAAGGTTTAAGATATTTCTGAAGCTATAAAAATGATATATGGTAGATCAGCCTATTTTATAAGGCTTAAGAATGTCTTTAAATGGATTTCAATAGAAAACTAGCCGTTTCTAGCCGTTAGGGTCAAATGTCAAAATTCAAGACGAGTCGGTCAACTGCTACATGAACTGGTCAACCGCTGCAGGTTACCATTTACCTAACGTCACAATATCATAACTCAATAGATTTATTTCAAAATAAAGACCGGTCAACCGCTCACCAAAGGTCGAAGGCGTCGACCGCTTCACCACTGGTTGAACCTTCTTAACTTAAGCACATGATCCAGTTCATTTAAAAACCACATTTTGCCATTTGAAACCCCAATTTTAAAGACTAACTTCTCAAGTGTATATAAAAGGTTTGAGTATGATTGGGGTGTTTTGAAACCATTTAAAACATTTTGATTTCAAACAAGAGGTAAAAATTTATGCACGTTTTGAAAATATGCAAGTGTGTGATTCAAATCCTTGTCAAAAGTGAAACTAAGAGTTACAAGTTATACCCTATGGTCTTGAATCTTCACTTTTAAGCTCCTTTCATCTTCTTGATCTTCAATCTTCTTGTCTTTGGCTCTTTGATAAAAATGTCTTTGTCTTTGAAGATGTCCATTTTGTAAACTTAATCCATTTATTGAAATCATCAAAATATCGATTGTGAACAAAAGCCAACAATCTCCCCCTTTTTGATGATGACAATAAAATTAGTTTTGGGATGACTCCCCTTATCTTTTGCAATTGGACAATCATTTGAAACTTGAGATAAAACATTATTAGTCAATATTCATAATCCAATTCAAAAGGGGAATATATAGTCATCAAAACTATTATTAACACATTTCTCCCCCTTTGTCAATCAAAAAAAGAATGCATGGATAGAACTCAAATAATCATTTTCATTTAAGAGAACATCCAAAAGAACAACTTGGGATTTTAAATGACAATCTCATTGAAATGGTATAGAGGATGACTAATGGGGACTCAAGAGTCCATCGCTATTATGATAGTAGCCCACCGAGTGGGTTTGTACCAACCTCTTAGCTACCAATGACAATTTAAAGGTCATTCTCAACAAAAAATTTAGGCTCACAAAATCTCATAAAAGTTCATGATTTTGTAAAAATGTCATTTTAGAGATGTTCATTTTGATAAATGCAAGAATATGTCAAAGACGAATACATTTGTATTTTTAAAATTAACATAAGAAATCATCATAGAGACAATTAACCAACAATTTAGAACATATTTTCAATCAAGGATTTAGAAGTTACCAAAGGATTTCCCCTTAGCATTTGTCCTCAAATGTCACAAGCCTTCTTGATAGGCAAGTTTCATCCAAGTACTCTTTATTGCTCCATCATTCTTGAATCCTATAAAAGAATCAAGAAAATATTTTTGGTACCCAAGCTTTCTTGGGTCCTTCGGTGTTAGCCTTGGTTCCTTTTGGAACCCATGTCTTCTTGAGAGTCTTGCTCCCAAGTTTCTTCAATGCACAATCAAAAATTAGATGCCCATCTTTGTTGCAAAAATGACATGTTTGAGTAGGTGCACAAAAAGACTTAGCCTTCAAAAATAGTTCTTAAAATATTTTTGGTGAATAGAAGGCTTGTAGCCTAAGCCACTTTTGTCAAAGACACATCTTTGACTACCAAGAATCAAATCCAAAGATTTCTTTCCTTGAGTGAACTTCTCAAGGATTTTGCTTTGAGAAACTATTTTGTTGTTCAAAGCAACTTTCTCCTTTTCAAATTCTAAAGCTTTTTCTTGGAGTAAATCATTTTCAAGCTTTAGAGTATTTTGCTCATTTTCTAATAAATCAATTTCTTTTGAGATCAAAATGAGTTTCTTTTTCAAGATGTATATTTTGAACCAAGTTTTTCAAATTGACAAAGAAGTTCATCAAAGGCATTTTGAAGTTCAATATAAGAAATTTTAGGTTCATCATCCGAAGAGTATACCACATCATCATCCTCGAATGTCATGAGGCACGTGTTAACGATTTCTCCATCTTCTTCAGAGGAAGAGGATCTTTCATCATTAACATTCCATGATGTCTTCTTGTATTTGAGGCTTCTCTTTTCTTTCTTTCTTTAAGAAGTTCTTGAACTTTCTAGTCATCAAGACTATGTCTTCCTCATCGTCATCTCATCTTCGATTATGGAGATTTGAGAGCGATCCTCATCTTCTTCTTGCTCTCATCTTCATTTTCGAGCATTTGGATCTCATGGGTCATGAGGGATCCGAGAAGCTCTTCTAGAGGTAGCTTGGTGAGATCTTTAGCCTCTTGAATCGGTCACCTTTGCTTCCCATGACTTTGGTAGTGACCTAAGGATTTTTCTCACCAAATCGGAGTTAGTATAAGATTTACCAAGTGCATTCAAAATATTTATAATATTGGTAAATCTAGTATACATGTCACTAATGGATTCTTCCGTTTCATTTTAAATAACTCATAGTTATGGACAAACATACTTATTTTGGACTCTTTGACTTGGTTTGTCCCTTTCATGAGTAATCTCTAGAGCATGCTAAATTTTCTTAGCATTTGTGCAAGAAGATATTCTATTAAATTCACATCTATCTAAAGCACAATAAAGAATATTCATAGCTCTAGCATCCAAAGAGATTTTCTTTTTGTCTAGGTCACTATATTCATTTTCATTTTTAGGGTTTCAACCTCTCCAACTTTCTTTGTGGGAATATGTGGACCATTCAATATGCATAACCATAAATCATAATCAATAGATTGAAAATAAATTCTTATCCTAACTTTCCAATATGCATAATCACTACATTAAAGAATGGTGGTCTAAGTGTGGAAAGTCCTTCAACTTGAGTGTTGAAGCTTGAAGTTGTCATTCTAACTCAAGATTGTTAAATCTTGTATAACGAGCACCAAGCTTGATACCAATTGTAATTCCTAGGATTAAGGCAACCCAAGAGGGGTGAATTGAGTTTCCAAACTTTTTTTTTCCCAAATGTGTTTTGCAAAGTAAAAGAATTTGCAAAAGATTAACAAGATATTATGCAATAAAGTAAATTTGTAAATAAAGATGTAAGGGTAGAGAAGCAAACACGAGATTTTTAGGTGGTTCGGCAAACCCGCCTACATCCACCCTTCAAGCTCCTTTACCGAGCCTTAAAGTTTTCCCGTTATCTTCCAAATAGTGTACACTCTAGCTTCCAGGTGCTAGAGAACCTTACAAGTGCTTTCTCGGGCTCAACACTCACAACCCAAGTGATTTTCGGGCTCACCACTCACAACCCAACCAAGCTTGAGATATACCCTCTCTAAGCTTCTTCTTTAGTGAACAACCTCACTAAAGGAATCACTCTTTTGGATAGGAAGATACAAGAAACAAACTCTCTCAAAGAGTGGATAAGAAAATGGAAAATCTATCTCTTTTAATTCACACAATGACAAGGATGTGAAAATGTAATTTATGTGAATGATATGAGAAATATGAATAAGAAGGTTTAAGATATTTTGAAGCTATAAAAATGATATGTGGTCGATCAGCCTATTTTATGGGGCTTAAGAATGTATTTAAATTGGTCTCAATAGAAAACTAGCCATTTCTAGCTGTTAGGGGTCGATCTGTCTAAATTCAAGACGAGCCAGTCGACCGCTACAGGTTACTGTTTACCCAATAGTCACAATATCAGAACTCAACGGATCTATTTCAAAATATAGATGTCGATCGCTTCACCAACCGGTCGATCTCCTCAACTTAAGCACATGATTAGTTCATTTAAAACCACGATTTTGACCACTTGAAACACCCAATTTTAAACTAACTTTTCATAAGTATATAAAAGGTTTGAGAGTATGATTGGGGTGTTTTGAAACCATTTAAAAATATTTTGATCTTTCAAACAAGAGGTAAAACGATTTATGCACGTTTGGAAGATATGCAAGTGTGTGATTCAAATCTTTGTCAAAGTGAAACTAAGAGTTACAAAGTTATACCCTATGGTCTTGAACCTTCACTTTTGAGCTCCTTCATCTTCTTGATCTTCAATCTTCTTGTCTTTGTCTCTTTGATGAAAATGTTTTTGTCTTTGAAGATGAAATTATCAAAATATCGATTGTGAAAAAAAGCCAACAATCCTAACTAACTAACACAGCCTGAGGTTCTTCTTGGAGCAACGTGTTGCATCCCCAGAACAGCAAAAATGGGTCACTAAGTTGCTAGGCTATAAATATGAAATAGTGTACAGGCCTTGAAAGGAGAATAGTGCGGCAGATTCACTATCTAGAGAGATGGGATCGCCAATTCTATGGGCAATTTTTGAGCCTCAGTTCACTATATGGGCTGAACTAAAAAAGAAGCAGCCCAAAGCCCATGGGTTCAAGAAATAAGATGCCGTATAGCTGTTGAGTGTGAAGAAGTGCCCAACTATGAATGGAGAGATGATTTGCTATGGTTCAAGGGACGTGTAGTTGTTCCACCAAATTCAACGTTGAAGTCTAGTCTATTTCAAGAGTTTCGTGGCACAAAAATAAGAGGTCATTCTGGAGTATTGCGAACCTAGAAAAGGATTTCTCAAGTGTTTTATTGGAGTGGGCTTAAAAAGGATGTTCAATGTTATGTTGCTGCTTGTGATGTGTGTCAACGGAAAAAGACTGAATCTCGATCACCATTGGGTCTCCTTCAACCTCTTCCAGTATCGTCGCAAGTATGGAAAGATGTTTCTATGGATTTAATTGAAGGACTGCCGAATTCCTACGAAAAAAATGTCATACTTGTGGTAGTTGATCGCTTGACAAAGTATGGCCACTTCATTAAAGTGACCCATCCATTCACAGCCAAGAAAATAGCCAAGGTGTATGTTGAAAGTGTGGCTCGTCTCCATGGTATTCCTCGAACTATTCTTAGTGATCGTGACACTTTGTTTACTAGCAATTTTTGGCAAGAATTTTTTAAGTTGCAAGGAACACAGTTCAAGATGTCATCTACTTATCATCCTGAGACTGATGGTCAGAAAGAGGTAAATTGAAGCCTTTAAAAATATCTTCGTTTCCTATCAAGTCAAGCGCCAAAGCAATGGAGTCATTATCTACCATGGGTGGAATTTTGGTACAATACCACATTCCGTCGAGCGATTGGGCTCACTCCATTTCAGTCCTTGTATGGCAGACCACCGCCTGTAATCACTCGTTATTTACCTGGCAGTGCAATTGTGCAAGAAGTGGATAAGGAGCTATGTGAGCGAGATGAATTGCTTTGGCATCTAAAGCAAAATTTGGAGAAGGCTAGGAACCGAATGAAGCAACAAGCAGATGCTCATCGTCGTGATGACTCATTTGAGGTAAAAAGATTTGGTCTTTCTTAAGCTACAACCATTCAGACAACAATCGGTGTTTAATAGAGCCAATCAAAAACTTGCTAATAAATATTTTGGACCTTATCGAGTGGTAGAGAAGATAGGTGCAGTGGCCTATAAGTTGGCACTGCCTGATCATTCTAAGGTTCATCTAGTATTCCACATCTCATGCCTTAAAAGGCGTATAGGAAAAGGAGAAGTTCCATTGTGCACTGCACCTCCAATGTCAGAGGAAGGCTATTTAATGTTGGAACCAGAAGCTGTCAAGGATTTTCATTGGGTGAAGCAAGGTAACCGAATGGTAGCTGAGGTGTAGGTTAAGTGGAAGCACTTGCCTAATGAACAAGCCACTTGGGAGACAACAGATCAAATGCGAATAAATTCCCAGATATTTGGAGCTTGAAGACTTAGGAAGCCAATTCCAAGATATTTGGCCATACTACTCGGAGAAAATGGAGGACCAGTTCAAAAGATTCAAAAGATAGTGGGTGGACCTAATTCTTGGGAAGATATTTGATTTGCGGCTGAACTTTGGGCACAAGTGTGGGTTAGTCAAATGTCGCTTGAGTTTAGGAATGGAGTTTGTTAAGTCTATTAGGAGTTTAAGTAACGTTGAGTTTG
Source organism: Morella rubra (assembly GCA_003952965.2). Lineage (NCBI taxonomy): Eukaryota > Viridiplantae > Streptophyta > Magnoliopsida > Fagales > Myricaceae > Morella > Morella rubra. The sequence goes on from CM025855.1 coordinate 22,106,265, forward strand.
TTTATTATAAATAAGTCTTTGGACAATAGAATAAGGTATGAAAATTGAATTGTAATTGCGGTTTCATCTCCAGCCCAAATTGGAGAATTCTATTGTATTTCAATGCTTTAGCGTAAATTGTTTCTTGGGTTCCAACATTTGATGGATTTCCTTTGTTGTGTTCTGGGCTAGAGCTAGAATGTTGGGCCTTGAGACAAAATGCACCCAAGGAATTAGACAGGCTTACATTTGGCATCACCAGTGTTGGTTGGCCTTACGATCGAGTGTGATCAAGAGAGCTCTGCTTCCTTCTCTCTTCTTTTTTTTTTTAATTTTTTTTAAGGCATGGCATTGAAAGATATCTCTATTTGGAGCCTTCATGTAGGACGGGAGAATATTTTTTACTTTAACCTTCGCATAAAAGAGCTTGAGCTCCAACAATTTCTACCCCCATTTTCTTAAAATCAAGTAAAAGAGGGGAACAACTTTTTAGAAGAACTTTGTAAAGAAGATGCAATGCAAGAGTGGTTCGCGCCGAACCTTCAAAATTCAAATTAATTCTAGGGATAATTTGTAAATAGTTAACCATCGATTTATAGGTCATTGACAAGCTCTTTATGTTTAGTTTTCAACACAATTATCATGACCTAGAAGGCGAAATTTTGTGTTTTAGATCGAAACAACGCTTATAACCTGAAGATAATTAGGTTCCGTTTGTTTCCATATAGAGTTATTTTCTCTTGTAAAGTAGTTTCAAATAAAATATATTCAGTACAATATTCTAGTTTCTAGGGTATGATTTTTACTTAGAAAGATGTTTCCTCAAAGTACTCTGTTTGCAAACAAGAATCTTGATTTTTAGTGATGAAATTTTGGGTGAAGAAACAAATTTCATAACTAAAAAGTAAAATTTTTGTGACAAATTTTAATTTTTATCACTAAAAATCAACTTTTAGTGACCAAATTGATTTCGTCTCTAAATTCCCCATTTATGTCATGTCTACTCCTAAAGAAAATTTGGTATCATCTTGCCTTTATCTCTTCGGATATACTGCTAGCATTGATGTTTGATGGCATCGACGTATTGTTGATGACATTAGGCCAACGCTTCTGTGTGTACTTGGAGGACTAGGTTGAGATACTGTCGAAATTTTTTTAAAGTGCGGATGGACATAGGTGGAACTGACGTCGAACTAATAACTCAAAATTTCGAAGGGGATAAAACCTACCAACCGGGCACAAAGTCAAGTTCTAATGAAATGATGGTCACTGGTTTTTAATGTCATTTGTTTTTTTATATTGGTGGCAATGAATAAGTGTTGGGTAAATGAGAAAATATGATGGAGTGATAAGTATTCTGAGGGGATCTAACAGTTTGTTGCGATGACTGCTGGTTGTGTAGACTCTCAAGTCAAATCAGATGTTCGCGCGGAATCTGTAAAAATATTTAGTTTCGAAGGTTGGAGGGGATGGAGGATCATCTATACATTGATGGGTTTGATTTAGGTTGTAAGTTATGAATATTTCAAGAGGAGAGTTTTCGATTATCTACAAATCTAGGTCAATAGTCTAGAGCGACCTTGCCATATGAGGATGGAAACTTAGAAGAAGAAAGCTCGGATGGGACCCAGGAAATGCTCACCAATGTACGTGCAAGACTAGAGAATGTCTCGAGGGTCTTTAGGGAGAAAGATGAGAATAGGAAAATCCATACTCTGGGGAATGAAGGTACGACGCCCTTTGATAAGTTATGGGAAGAGGCAGAGTGTGAGCTCTATCTTGGATGTAGCAAGTTGATATGGTGTTATAGTGGATTAAAGAGGCTTTGCTAGTGAGCAAGATGTTTTTGAAATCGTATCATGAGGCGAAAAAGTTGTAAAATGAGCTTGGGTTCAACTATGATAAGATTCATGGATGCCAAAATAATTTTGTTATCTTGGGAGACAAATAGTGAGTTGGACAAATATCTAGCGTGTGGCATATATCGGTGGAAATACAATGACAACTCACGCAAGTGAATCCCCAAAAAGGTGTTGCGTCATTTCTCTTTAATCTCTAGACTTAAACGTCTAATTACCACAAAAGACATAGTCGTAGACATGAGATGGCACAAAAAGAAATAAGTAGATGATGGGGAGAGTTTGAGACATTCTTCGGACTCATTGGTTTGGAGGGATTTTGATAAGACCATGATTGGTTTCCACAATATCTGCCTTGGTCATGGTTTGAACGAGTTCAATCTGTTTGAAAATACGAGTATTTGACCCATTTTGTCTTTCCTTATAATTTTCTCTCTTGAGGTATATGAAGAATCTATTTTCAATGATAGCTTTTTTAATTCCTAGTCAAAAGTCTCCAGAGAATGATATAGATGTGTTTCTTCAACCTTTATTGGACGAGCTAAAGGAATTGTGGGAGTAGGGAGTTAAAAATATATGACGCTTTGAAACGGATATCTTTTTGAATGCATGCGGCTTTGATACGAACCAAAAACTATTTCTTGACATATGCCAACCCATTTGGATGGTGTACCAAAGGAAAGTTAGCTTGTCCAAACTGCAATGCAGACACAATGTATAAATGGTTGAATAATGAGAGAAGAATGTGTTATATAGGTTATAGAATATACTTGCCAATTATGCATGTGTAGAGATCGAACGTGAATACATTTGATGGAGAAGAAAATCATAGACCACCGTCGAGGGAGTTAATTGGCCAAGATGTGCTGCAACAGCTAATGCAGGTAGGGGAGACTACCTTTAGTAAAGCTTTCCACAAAAGTAAAGAGAAAAAGAAACAGTCATCATGACATTTGAATTGGATAAAGAAGAGTATATTTTTCGAACTTTCATATTGGTCTACATTGAGGTTGTGACATAACTTGGATGTAATGCACATAGAAAAGAACATATGTGATCATGTACTAGAGATGTCGATGAATATTGACAAGAGACAAGAGATTTAACTGATGCACGTAGGGATCTAGTAGAAATGAGGGTCAAAAGTGACTTGCACTTGCAAAAAGATGGTTGGTACAAGTTGATGCCTCTCGTGGTGTTTACTTTGAGTTAAGAAGAGCAAAGGCGATTTAGCGAGTGGTCGAAACAAATGAAGTTTCCCTATGGGTATGCTTCTAACGTGGTGTGGGAAAGTATCAGTGCACATTCCAAAAGGATCGTGTGGAAGAGCTCTAATAGTGTTGCCCCGCCCTCCAATTAGATTGAAATCCTAGTCCGATCACTAGTTTCACCTGCGAGTAACAAGTAGGCTAATGTTCCAGAAGAAGCGAATGAATATATTATAGACCATGTATGGGTAAGACTGAAAGCTCGAGAACATAGTAAGTACTATTTTTGGTTTGTCATTATAAAATTAGATTTTCTTATACCTTCGCAGGATGACTTCGACCTTGACTACACTCGTTGGGAGGATATGAAGACAATGATGGAGAATATGATGACAACACGTGGAACGCACCGCAACCGAATGCATGTGTATTTCAAGATCTTCCTTACTAAAAAGGTAGACTGGAGAAGCCCCACCCTAATACAAAATCAAGAACAATGGATAGATTTGTTCGCGAGTGAAGCATTTGTGGTATGTGGATAATACAGAAACTCGTTACTTAAAAAATTAATTTTTTACTTATAATTTTGAAGGCATACTGCAAAAAAGAAACGAGCAAAATAAAAGAAATGGATCAAAATTGACAGTCAATCTCGCTTTTAGTTTATGATTTGTTCCAGCACACTCGAAAATGCATGGTAGGTTAATTATTACATAATTTAATTAATGTATTGGGCGAAGTAAATTATTTTGATGAACTTTGTTCTATTACCATGCGGAAAAATCCAGACACTAGCAATATCAATCTAGCACTGGAGTTGTATAGGAAAAATTATACAAACAAATATGGTATTTGAACATCTAACGGAGTGAGAAAAATTTATGGAAGTATATTGTTGTTTGTTTCATGCAGTTAAATGTGTCATTCTTGCAGTTTATCTAGCGTTATGTGGCGTTTTATTATTAAATACTTACAGAAAATGACGGATGTCTTACAACATCAATGTGAAGCACAAGGGAGGTCATACATCGACATTGACGTATATATCGAGATATTAGGCAAGAAGTCGGGATATGTATCGTGGATTGGACACACAATCAAACATATACCTACTCCAGTTTTAGTTACGCAATCTTCTGATCTACAGATCCAGCTAGAAAAGGCAACGGATAAGATAGACCCAATGGGAGCCACCAGAGAGAAAGATTTAGAAGATTGGGGGACAAAGCAAGCTGAGATGGAAGTCACGCTACATGAGCAACGTGAAGAGTAGCGGGTGGAGAAAAAGTGCTTGGGAGTAGAAATATCAGGAGATGGAAGATCCCATGGCAAACGTAATGGCAAAGAAAATAAACAAGGTGACAAAACGACTACTGAATCAGCAAGGGACCCGACACAGGTACAGGTAATTATTTCTATTAGTGGCGTTTATGGCTTTGAGTTAATGTATTTTCACATTGTATTTGTATTATATAACATTTTTGTGTATTATTATAATCAAAATTGTAATTATATAATTTATTAAAAAATATATTTAATGTAATTGTCTTCTATCATCTAATAAGACGTTCATTCGTCTAGGCAACCGATCGATCGGACCAGTAAATTGTCCTATCGTAAAGATTATTATACCTTTCGATCATCAACAACAAACCGTCCGATTGAAAAGAGTAGACTTTTGATCACCTCACATACGCTTTCCCTTGTCCCTCATATAAGATCAGACTTCTAAGCGTATATGTCTAATCGGTCAGTAACGCATGTTCAATCGCCTTAGCAATATTGTCCTATCGTTAGATGAGATGTCCGAACGGACACCATTAGACGATCGATCGTCCCTCAGCACGGTCATCCTCCAACTATAGATGTTTGATCGATAATTAATGCACGTCTGATTGCGTGTGTATTAGCGACATATCGCCAAAGAGAGACGTCCGAACAGACAGCATTAGAGGACCAAGCATACTACTGACGTATCGTCAAAATAGACATCCGAACAAACATCATTTATCGTATGATTATCAAATTTACGATTGTTCTACTAGTTGTCATAGACAATCAATTGCTACTTTGCCGATTGAACGTCCTTTATAGACGATTGGACGTGTCAAATATGCAATCGTCAAGGACTATTGGTGACGAAATTTGTGATCAAGATTTTCCATGACGGGATAAATTTCGTCTTGAAAAAATTTTAGTGATAGACTTATGCTAACAGAGCCCGTCAGACTTATGCTAACAGAGCCCGTCACGAAATTTAAGTGTTGGTGACATATAATAAGCAAATAGAATCATTCCTCTGACAGGAAGATGCACATGCTAGCAGGGCAAAGTTTTGGGGGGACAAATTAGTGAGGTCAGGATTGTTTGTGCCCACTGTAGGCCAGAAGAAAGGCCCACATGCACCATCCTCCTGTCATCAAGTTATCTTTAATGGAGTCTAAAGGCTGGCCATGTGCGCCCACGATTGATGGAGCCACCTACACCCTTCCGTAATAAATTCAAGTTTGACTAATGCTGCCTCTGTTCCAATGGTCAGTAATCTGATCTGCTAGAAGCCTAGAAGCCTACAAGTGCAAAGATTATGTTGTTACGTCGAGATGGACAATTCTACACCCGGCGTAAAAACAAAAAGAAAAAAAAATTGTTGTTAGGAGCATGATACATATATATCCAGGCTTGGAGCTTCTCGAGATGATATTGTGACAGCATCAGTAACTTGCAGAATGGTAAGAAGCTCATCAGAGAAAACCTCGCATTCACTTTCCCTCAGTTCTAGGCTTGTTTGTCATGATTAGCCAATCTGCCATCTCCGGGAGGTAAAAAGAATCTTTCTAGCTCCGCGACCCTCCCTCCAAAGCTAAAAGTGGCGGGTTAATTTGGAGCCCTCTTTTCAGACCCATCGCTGGGTTGTAGGCCACGCCATTGGGAGTGGAAGAGAGGGGTTTCTCCCATAAAGGGCAACACTAATGTGAACTTCGTCAAGAATAACGAGATCCAACAACGAATAGGGAATCCAAGATCGTTCTAGGACTGATTCGAATGGAAGACCTCGACCCGTTGTTTATCATAAACAAGAACTTCGGTATAAGGAAGACGCCACAAACGGTGATGGAACTTCGTTTGATAAGTCAAGATGAACGCCACGGGAAATCCCGATAAGTTCGAGAAGTTCTTCAAAGAACCAAAGAGAAATATCTCACAATTTCAAAAATTAAGGTCTGCGTTTTTCATTGCAAAGGCCCCTATAATAGGTCGGCCACTACAAGGAAAACCCTAATACAAATCACCTAATTAAGGGATAAATCCTACTTGCCTAAAAGAGAACAAGGCAACAAAAAAATAAGGAAATAAAGCCTAACACGCCTAAAAAAAACACAACTAAAAATACAATAAAAGTTGGCGCCTACAAGAGCCAAAAAGGAAATTAAATGGCGCCCAAACATAGTCATTCACGTCCATAAGTGAAAACCTCAAAAAGGAAGAAGGAAGGTGGCGTGAAAAACAAATCATATCCTTTTTGTTGATGCTCAGTCTTCCGAATTAATTCTTGCCAATTAAGCTTGACCTTGACCGGATTCTTCTAAAACTTGAATCAAGGTGATGATCCTTGGTTGCTCACGTGGATCATGTTCAATGGGCCTCCATGCATTTGCTTGAGCCCATGCCTCTTGAATTAGACCGTTGAGTACATCTTTAAACTTCTTGGCTCGTGCCCTCGTAACCGGCCCAATTGAAATTTGAACAGATCCTTCGAAACGGTGCCTTAATTTCCATCAAACACTGATTTCTCTCTCTTTTTCTTTTAATTCTGCTTAATCTGCAGTTATTTTATTTTCTTTTTTTTGGCACATGACATGTCACATGTCTCTCATCATGTACTTGGTTGGCAAATAATGCCATGATAGAATTTTGTAAACTTAGGTAGGGGGATTTATTTTTTATTTTTTAATTTTTTTGACAACCCAGGAGCTCTTAAGGTCGGGTCACTTCTTGTACCTGGCCCTACAAGCCAACCTGGAGACATGTGTCAGGACCTCACCCAACACACCCTAATTTAAATCAGGAGCGATAAGGGCGGTGTTGGGGTTCGAACTTAGGATATGTGAGAACCCAAGCCGGTGCCTTACCACCAGACCAAACCCCTGGGGTAGAGGGATTTATTTTTGAAACTCTAAACCTCATGGACTTATTTTACGTTCCCAAAAACTCAAGGATTAATTTTATTTCAAATCAAAGCCTAAAGACTTATTTCAAATTCGTTTCCTAATTAAATTATGTAATTCAAAATATGTAAGTAGCGGTAATATAAAGTATAAAATATTTTAATTCAAGCTGTTATCAATATTCAAAAGTAAACCTAAATGTAATTGGGGGCCATCTGATTATAGCTTATTTAGTCTATTCATACTAATCGGTGGGATTAACATCTTCCTTCTTTGACCATGCAAAAGTTTAGCATGCAAGACAACATATGGTACCTTTGAGGGCAAAAACTCGCTTGTTGAGAAGACGGACTTCCATTTTTGTACGCAAACCGCATATATTGTGAGTCAATGTGAGTTCCAAATTTATCATCTACGAGTGAGTTTTTAACTTAAATGATATTAAGGTTATAGGACAAATTTGAGTATCTAAGGTTTACCATTGTTCACTAAACTCGCTTAGTGCTTTTTTCCAAAAAAAAAAATATATATATATATATATATATATATATACTTTTAGATGATAAATTCTCTATTCACAATTAAATTTAGTAATAATATACAGTCAGACCTAGTGATGGAGACAAGGGGGCAGGGGGCCGGCCACCCCCTAAAAACATTTCGTTTTAAAATCTGCATTTATCATCGTACCCTCCTTTTTTCAATTCTGAAAGTGCGATGGCACCCACAAAAATAAAAATAAAAATATCCCATTTAGGTACAGTTTATTTTTTCAATATTTTAGGTACGGAAATTTCCAACAAAATAAACACACTCTAAAATTTTTAACTTTTACACATACACACTTCACCTTTCACAAATCCAATAAATTTCAATAAAGTAAAGATTCTTAAAATTTCGGGAATATTTCCCAAAATTTTGACAAACAAATACCCCCGAATACTTTAAGAATCCTGCCAAAATAATAATAATTGAGTCACATTTTATACTTAAATAAGGGTAAATGAGAAGCGAATAAAAGTTTACAAACATACTCAATCTACTCTGTGGTTTAAATATGGATTTTTGTGTTTGCTTTATTTTATTTCTTTCTCTGATCTCACTTAACCTTTTTAAAAAAAACTAAACTAAAGAAATCATATCGCCTACCACCTACAATTTTTTTACAATTTTATAGATGATGATGGCTTCAATTTAGATTTTGTTTTGCGTCTTCATTGTCTTTGTTTATGTAAGTTTCTTTCTCTTTTTTGAATTTTCAATCTCTCTTGCATTATATTTATGGATAAAGATTAAATTGAACCCTATAACTTTTAATTCATTTTTTTATGCACTAAAAATTTTAAAAAACATCAATCTTCGCCCTCAGTTCAATTTGGCCATAGACAGAAAAGTTTATTGATTGTAAGACCTCTCCAAGAAAAAGAAATAATAAAAATAAAAAAGTAAAAATAATTATAAAAATAAAACAGAAATATTTAGAAAAATATTAATTTTTAATTTAATATATCATTCTTTTAATATTTTTAGTAATTTTATATTAGAAGGGTGTTTCAGTTATTTTCGTGTAGTTTAATGGCCAAATTGAACGGAAGGCAATGAATGTCTTTCAAAAACTTGTGGATGTAAAAAAATCAATTAAAAGTTATGGGGTCTAATTTGATTTTGGCCTATAAATATGAGTTTACTATGATGTTTTCCCAAAATTATATTGTTTTCATTCTAGTTGGAGTATAAAATTATACTATTTTCTTTATTGATTTTTTAAAATATTTGCCACAAATGTATAGTTGAAAAAATCATAAGAAAAATACATTTTTCGCCCACCACTATAGGGGTATTGGCACTTTGCACCCCCATATTATTAATTTAGTGACATTTTACCCTCCAACTATCACCTATTTACAGATTGCACCCTCGCGTCAAGATTTCTATCATTTTGGACAGAAAAATGTGCACGTGACATGTACATGACTCATAGTGATATTTTATGCCCTTTTTATCTCCTAAAAAAACAAATATTTTTCGCCCTCCAACTATTGAGAAATATTTTTGATTTGTATAATGAGCAAGTTAAAGGTTTTCAAGAACAATGATGATGATCCAAGTTTCAAGTGTCTTCCTCGACTAATAATTCACATGCCTTAGCTGGTGAGTAAGAGTATTGTTCCTTTATAACGTGGTGTTGGTTGTACTAAAAAAATGAATATTGATAATGTTGGTTCTTCATAAATTATCACTCTTTTCTCACGAACTCTTAAATTATAATTCATTGCAATTCACCCCTCGACTATGTCTTTGTAGCAATTCCATCTTCCAACCGATTTAATATGTCAAATTGAACCGAATCCGTCACATGTGCATCGCATGTGACCCTCAGCCCACATCTAGAGGCAAATGAGAAAACAGTGATAGTTCGTAAGGTATTTGTAATTTACGCTTCTTATAACCCCATGATGGGTAAGACACACAACTATCATTTTTTTCAGACCACAAGAGAGACCAAAGAAACGTTGGAATTAGGACTAAGATGCTACAATAATACTACGAACAATAAATTTCTTAGCTTATAAACCATGTAAATCTTTAATTGATTGCTAAATATAGTACTATAAAGCCATTTGAATGCTATCAGCAAGAGAAGCAATATTTCAGTCCGCCTCAGAGAGTTTCGTGCATGAATGCTTCAATATTTGAGTGGTGATTAAATAGGAAGACCTAATGGAGTTTCTATGCATTCCAACAGACCTAGCGCCACGACTGTGTCTAATGGAATTTCTATGTATTCCTTATTATCCTCCTGCAATTGTTGCTGGTTATAAACATATATTATTATGCTATTTTCTCTTTATTCTCTTTGTAAGCTACCATGCTAATCTTCATTTCTTCTTACAATGCTCAACTATTTGTAGACGTATATTTTTAATGTTCTTCTAAATATTTTTAATTATTTTTTAGTGTATATATTTATTTGATGCTTTTTAAAATTAATTTTTATTTTTTATATGTCCAAATTTTTTTTATTTATTTTTTTTATGTATATATTATTTTTTTTACACTTTCCTCCATATTTATAGACTTTTGTAACTATTTTAATAATGTTTTATATTTACACTATTTTTTTAATTTATTTTTTACATTTTTATTAATTTTTTTAATGATTTTTGTAAATTAATTTTGCTTCCTTATGTTCGAAGATTTCAAAAAATGCTTTATTTAGTTTTTTGTAATAATTTTAATAATGATTATATTTGCTAATTATTGTTAAGTTTGTATTTTTGAAAAATTTTAATTTATTTTTTTAAATTTAGTATTTTATTTGTGTTATTAAATTTTGCCGGATTTTTATCTTGGTCTTTTTATTTTTATGAATATTTTTTATTAGTTTGATTTTTTATATATTTTTATAATATAACTATTTATGAAACTATTTTCTAGTTATTATTTTTTGAAGTATATATATTTCTTGAATTTTTAAAAATTTATTTTTGAAATATCATAATAACTATGCAATAATATTTTTTAATTTAATAAAATATAAATTATTCCATATCTTAATCAATCAAACAAGCCCTAATTCAAAATAATATTTAAACTTTAAAATTTAAAATTTAAACAAAAAACCGAAATCAAAATTAAAACTAAACCCTCTTCCGAAACAAGCAATCGCTACCGGAGAGAGCGGCAATCTTGTTAGGGTCCCCGGTCAAGGACTCCAAAACAATCACCAACTCCTCCGTGCGATCCGCTCCAACACCACAATCGATCCTCCCGAACCGTTTCCAATAACACACGAGCGTGGTAAATAGGATCTAACACACAAGAAATGGATAATTCCTCACTGTTATTACGAAGAACGTGGTCTCAGGATTATTAGTCCTTCGAGCCACAAGAACACTCGTACTAGGGTTATTAGCCCAAGCACGCCCAACTTAAGAGGTTATTAGCCCCAAGTCTATTGGCATAAACGTGCCTATGCCTGGCCAACTCTCTCAAGCTCTCTAAGCTTACAACTCAACTCTCTGAATGGATGACTACTAATGCTCCTGAGGGTTGCTTATATAGGCATCCTCAGGAGCTTACAAAATCCTACCAACCCAATCAAATCAAATCTAAATCAAATATCAAGATTCTAAGGAAACAATTCCTAGAATCAAGGAGATTTGACGATACATTCCTAAAACAACTTAACTGAAAAGGAAACTAATCTTCTAGAGTTTAGGAGAAATCTCTTAAATCTAGAAGATATGATTTATTCAATCACTCACCACAAGGAAATCAATCTCTGAAGATATCTCCATAATGCACTTGATCTCGCCGCCGTCTGCCGCCCTACACGGTGGCGCCGCCGCCATACTCCTCCATAGGTGGTGATGCTCCTTCGACTCCCCCGGCCATGCTCGTTACATCCCGCTCGTTCACCGCTAAGGGTGGTGGTGCTCCGCCGCCGGAGGTGGCTGCTGTGGGTAGCCACTCTTGATCATTTTCTACTGGTTGGTTTGGTTGGTGGCCAAAGTCTTGCTGTGGCACTATGTCAAGGCCGGTCTTGGTGCTAGCCATGGGCTTGCCATGGCATGTCTGCAGCTGGCTAGCCGGTCTGCCAAGCATGGGCATTGCTGGGCTGTCATGGTCTGTCAAGGGTGCTGGTGCTCCTCGCTTGCGCGCGCGCGCGCGCGCGCGCTGATGCCACATGGCTGTGGTGCTTGCACTATGGGCGTGTCATGTGCTTGTCGCGCGCACTGTAGACATGTCAGGAGCCTCCATGGGTGTCACTGGGGCCGCGTCTCGCAACTTATCCTCCTCGTCGTGGCCGTGTAGTCCATGGTCTTCACTTGGGATCCTTTCAAATCTATGCACGTTGCCGACACATCGCCGAGGATACTAGCGAAGGCCACATACGTAATAGTGTGCGAAACCAAGGGCAAGTGGGAACTTATCGCCACCAAGTCATATGCATAATTGCTCTTCCCTGTTTCCCGCGGCTTTGAACGCGGCTTTTGGCTTTTCCCACACTCGCTTTTAAATTAATTTTTTTTTATTCTTTGAACAAAAGTATATGAGAGTGATCTCCTCTCTCTCAAGAAGCTAACATATATTCTCAAAGTTCCTTGCTCCTCCTATGGTTGGAGCGCCTCACCTTAAAGGTAACTCTCACACACTCACCCTGCCAACATAATTTAATCCAATGCTTTTCCAGAAACCAATCGTTCGTTCTGTGCAATCTCCGTTTGCGTTTCGCCCCTATGATTTCCATTTCAGGCATTTTATTCCATATTTCAGGACCGACAGATCTCGATCCGAAATGAGCTTAAGTACCAGCGAGTGACAGTGAGCGAAGTGCTTGCAATGGTATGCATGGAATTGGAGGGAGAGTTGCGATTGTCGTTGTTGGCGAAAGTAGAGGAAAGTTCGGGAAGATGAAATTTTACATATCGACGTCGGGGATAAAGCGAGTAACGATATCGGGCTCCGGCGGCGCCGGTAAGGGATCGCTCGCAACGGCCACGGCGAGTCGTCGAATTTCGAGCCGGACTATGCTGCCGGTGGTGCTGGTGCTTGCGATTGCTTTGCCGTTTTTCTTTGTGAGAATTGCGTTTTTGGTCCTGGAATCTGCTGCTGCTTGCTCTTCCCCGCTTGGTAATTGCCCCTTTTTTTCAATGGTTCTTTTTTTTGCCCAGATAAATTTATCAATTTTTTGTAAACATAATAAAAACAGGAGTTGAAATTTCTTTTTAAGAGGTCTGGATATCTTGTGGAGGAATAAATAACACCCTATGCTCTTAGAAACACTAAAAATAAAAAATAACACCATATGCAGTGTAATATTGTACTTTCCTTCCAACGTGAAATGTTCCTCTTTTTGGATATTGTTCTGGACTTTAGCGGAAGGTCCAATTATTGTCAACATGAGGTATAAATTTATTTTTCAAAGAAATGAGGTATAAATTTATAATCCGCATCCGAAGTTTAATTTATATATTTCAAATACTGTTTGCAGATTGTATTGGATGGAAGTTTTTCGACAGGACCGACACCACTCCGGTAAGTAGTCCAACCCTTAGATTGACGAAAATACCCTTTCGCGTACCGTTGGTTGTTTTCGTTCTTCTTCTTTTTATTTTTTATTATTTTTTTTTTCTCAATGTTTCAGCAAGTTATTACCGTACTATATGCGCTCACAAAAAAATAAAAAATTAGCTTACTACATGCCACGAAGAATTGCTCGATGGCGGTTAGTAATTTAGACAAGGTTGTCCATGAGGGGAAGCTTCTGTTGTCCTAGTCAGTCTTGGGAAATCGCCTGAACTTTTCTGATTTATGGAGTTCACCCGACATCTGAAAAAGTTTGTTGAACGTCTTCGTCCAAGGTTGGGGCTAAATCGTATTCCTTAGGGCCACATTTTCTTATCTGTTTCCACAAATACCGCCATGATTTCATCATTTTAATTTTGACTTGCCTCGGTTGTTTTCACCCTAACTTTTGTTGAATTCTACATTAGAGAAATGTATTTTCAGGAATCCAAAATTCTGACTGCAGCGAGAAAACTGCTTGCGTTGGAACCCAAATTCTTACTGAAACAAATTTGATGTTTATTCTAATGTTCTAAAAGATTGGTGTTTCACTACCGCATGTATAAGAAAAGCATGCATTTTTTCTGAATAAGGTCGGAAATAGTTCGACGGTAAGACTACTTGTATAAAAATAATTTCTTCGTTTTTTCCCCTCATTTTTCCACGTTCTCTCATTGACCTGTGTAGGATCCAACATGAAGAGAGAGACTCGTATAAAATTATATAAAAACATTAGTGTACCGAAATTGTATAGTAGCGGTATGCACTGGGATTTGTTTGTAATTGATTGGTATTTGTGTCTTTTGGTCAAACTTTTTACAATACACCAGACTGAAGGGTCCTCTATTTACGTGAATGCATTGCGCAATCCACCAATTGAAGAAAGCAGTGATAGGCGGTGATGGGACCAACTAATTTTTAGATTCCACACTTTGTGAGCATTTAGGAATATTCCTTCTTTTTTCCGTCTGAGAACACCAGAAATATTCCTAGCTTCTGCTACCTTTGTTTGTTTTTTCCTGAACAAACACGGAGCTTCTGTAGATATTTACGTTTCCCGAAAACATGAAGGGAAAGTTTAAAATTACTGTTTGGGTTGAAATTTTAAAACAATGCCTCAGTTTCTAGAATTTACAAAAATACTGTCCGGATTTAGGTCATTTTTACAAAATTACTTTCACCTTTATATTTTCATCTCGATTTCTAATGAAATTGATGATCTAGCATGTCGGCTATTAATATGTGGTCATATGACATTCTAAGTGTCTTAAAAATAAATATAAATATAAATTATAATAATAAATTAAATTCTCAAAAGTTAAAAATAAAATAAAAAATATTAAAACTATATATTAAAACTTTTATTTTCTTTTAAGATGTCCGGTATGACATGATCTTAGATTGATATTAGATCCGTCACATCGCCAATTAGGAAATCTAGCCGTCATCAATTATATTAGAAATCTAGAAGCAAGTTTGAAAGGGAGTGATTTTACAAATATTACCTAAAAATCAATTTTAGAAATTTTATGTAATTTTTTTAAATTTCATTAAAATATAGGTTGTAGTTTTAAAATTTTCTTAAAAAATGAAAGTAAGATTCCCCACTTAAGTTATAAAAGAATAATCTAGAGAATAATGTGTTATTTCCCAGCTTGTTTATATATCTGTAACTAAACAGGCGGTGGCATTTTTCGTAAACCACACGAAATACCGAGAGCAGTCGGTGGATAAGCGCATTTTGAGGATCTGTCCGTGGCATTTTCGCCAGTTACTTTCTAGGACACGTGACCGGATGTACTGCAATCATATTATTAGCACCCACTTGATCTTTAATTTATTTTCAAATTAATAAAGAAAAAACAAACAGGAAATGTGATGTCTGATTTCACTGTTACTTTAATCTCACTTGATCTTTAATTTCTAGGTTTCTCTTTGTTCCACAGCAATCTCACTGTTTCCGTTACGGTGTAGTTTTACGTTCAAATTTCGTGAAAGCATCAAACATATTACTGGCATGTGTATTTATTTTTGAAGCAGGTAGCTGGCACATCTCTTCATTTTTTTCCCTCTCTAGGCATCTCCTCATTGGCAATGTTGCGAGAAACCTATAGCTTTAACATGTCACCATACGTCAACAGTAATACGGTTGGTTGAGGATCATTGTAATTTTTTTTTACGAGAATGCGTCTCCAAAGTGGAACAAAATTGACTCTCTTTCGTGTAGGACGGGATAAATTAAGGTAAGACTGAACTAATGGATGCCAAGAGTGATGATTGATGTGTTTGTTTCTTAATGTGGTGATGCATGTACCATAAAGAAGCTAAGAGAGGAGCTAACTAGAGCATTAGTTGAGGCCGAGGTGGTTAACATCAATGAGGTAGGAAATGAGGAAGGAATAGAGTCATTCAACAAGCTTCTGAAGGACATGACGTCAGAAAGACAGGATATCAAGGCATTCGCTTTCAAGACAAAGGCTATGGTATATCCACCGACACACTCATTTTAACTTTATCTTTATGTCTTTTGTTCATGCAGAGTTGGATATATATGGTGTGACATCTTAGGTATTGCAGTTGGCAATGCTGATTCAAACCCTGCCGCCCAGTTGGGTTTACTGGGTCTGGCCTGGGTCTTCTCCCTAGCTAAGACATAGGCATAGAGATATAACTTTGATATTAGTACATCGTTCTATGGATAGAATCAGGTGCAGCTCAACATTTTTTGGGCCTTAGATAAATCATAAATGAGGCCTTTTAGTTTTAAAAAAATAAAAATAAATAAATAAATTTTTGAACTTAAGTTAATTAGCAAGTAGTCAATTGTGGTGTTAGGTTTTAGGAAAAGAACTTATAGAGAGTGGTGCTATTATTTAGAAAAAGAGATGGTAAAAGCTAATAGAGTTAATTAGACTGTTATTATTGCTAGTACTAGTTTCTAGAATGCTCTGGTTTATTATTTTCAAATTCAATTTCGTAAACTAATTTTTAAGATGTTCCTATTTTATAGGCCTTTTATTAAGTTATATTGTCAAAGTTTTAGGCTTTTTTTTTTCTAACTCTAATTTTATAAAAGTGCTTCTTATTTTCTAGGTTATAATATGAGATCTTCATAATTAAGGATCTTAGCTGTTGCCTTACCCCCAACCCATCTGTGCCGCCCCTAGATGGAATTGTCCTTATCTTGAACAATTCGACTTTCCTTTGTATTATTAACCTTGGCAGACCCGAACAATGATTGCATGTACCGTAGTAAACTTGCTATTGTGGAAGACAGTAGACATGTTTGCTTATCATGCTTGAAGTGTATTTGATAACTGCTCATCAAAGATTGCTAACTAAACTTACTATTGTCCCTGGAACATTTTTAAGAAAAAAATTGGATAAAATCTTCTTTCCATTGCAGGCACTACTATATAAAGTATTCTTTTATGAAGAGAATTTTAAGCAATTGTAGGGAGAAATATGCATTTCGAAATGAATGAAAAGTCTTTGATGGCTGGAAATTTCTTTTGACTACCGACAGTTCTGGAGGCATGTATCAGTACTGAACTGTTTAATTTGAAAGAAAATTGGCCACTGAACGACACAAACCCTGAGGAGGTCGTTCAATAGTTGGGTGGTCAGTTGGTTTGGGCTATCCCTTAATATTGCAGATAGAGTGTATTTGGGTTGATCACATTGAAGCCGTTCTTGGAGTCATCAATCTGATTCAGAATAGCCAATCGAGAAGTAAGGAGCACCAATCTCGTGGAGTTGTAGATCAGAGTGTGAGTGGTGTCCATATATAAGAACAGGAGGAGAGGTCAAGTGTCTGATCGATTTGCGGCAACAACTAACAAGGGGCGAGGAAGGTAGTGAGTAAGATATTGATGAGACTGAGTGAGACAAAAGAGAGGTGAGCGGTGTAAGCCTACAAAAACAAGACAAAAGACAAAATATGTTAATATATTTACTGTCGATTGGATCCGGTGTCGTTGGATTTTATAGTAGGAAAATCCAGGAACTGATTTCAGAGACATTGATAGCACTTGTCAGTACTCAGTAATTGAGGGCTTGTTAGAAACTGACTGCTTTTTGCTGGTTGTCACTTTTGACTCCGTAAGCACGGAATAAAGTCATAAATTAAATTGGCTCCTAACTTTACCTTTAATAGAAATGTGAATGACTGAAGTGGATTAACATACTGGAACTGAAACGTTACTTATGGTTCTCTTTAATAACTATTTATGTATGTTAATTTTGAGATAATGTACACAGCTTGATACCTTGTCAATTTTCCCTTCTTGTGGAATCATGTTTTCCCCTCCTTTGTTATGCACTTTGTTTTTCCTTTTGGCATTTTTAATTATTTTGGGCTTGTGTTTTAGTTCAAAATTTTAGATATATCATATTGCTGTCATCTAAATATTTGTGAGCCATATCGTCTAATTAATACACATTACTCTTCCATGCTAGTTACATAAGATTTTTAAAGTGAGGTTGCATAAACAATCCTTGAATGTCTACAGTGAATCCATGTAAGGTATCTCTAGAGTATAGGGGTATGCAAATACCTACCAGCTTCAATGTGTGATCACCTTGAGCTGGTGCCAACCTACTTGTTTTTGGGGGCCCATTTTGGCTCTTCGACATAGGTGATGTAAGGCAAAGGATACCTGCAGTGGTGTTTGCAAACTAAAATTTTGGTAATGACTCTGTACTCCTTCATACACCTGCATTTCCATACATTTGATCTTTTGCATCGGCTCCAACTCTAGATTGTTGCTGTCGGATCAGCACAGTGACGGTGGTCATTGGAGTGGGCAATAGAGATCATGCTTGGCTTTTGATGTTGTCAGACAGGAAGCTGGAAAGGTTGTTTCCGTCATTGTTCGTGTCTGTACCCACCCCTAACAAAGTGACATAATTGAAGTCTAAAATTTAAACCTAAAGCTAGAGGTGGTTGTACACAAGATATCTTAATTTTCCTAATTAGATAATAAAGAATTGTCACATAAACTAAATGTCACTAATATGAATATGATATCCACCTTATCTCTCCATAGGATTCATATTTCATCATGGTCCTTCATTTACATGCTAATTGAAACAGGAAGCATTGGTGTACCTACCAAATACTTTGCTATGGTCACAAGTTACAAATAGAAATTAGTGAAGAACCTAGTTATGATGACATCAAATGGTTGATCCACCTTGCAGGCCCTAGAGGAAGAAACAAAATTACTTCCCAAGTATTCTTTGGGTGAGTTGCTGGAACAAATAATCTCTGCCGCTGCAATAGATTAGCCTTCTAATGCCTGCTACTAGAACTGATAAATTTTGCTTCCGTTAAAACATGGTGAGAACTAATTGTTTCGACTGAAAGGAACAAAAAGGTGTTGCCTGAGGTGCAAATGAAGATTAAAAAGGGAACAAAAGGGTCTTATCAGTGGAAACGTAGCTCTTGGAAACAGAAATATTTAACTGGAACAAAGGCAAAACAAGAGGGGACTGACTGCTAGAAACCTTGTTCGAAATAACTTAAATTAAAAATTAAAAGGAAAGCACTATGTTGAGGATGGGATAGCTGAAAAACTAGCTCTTGGAGAAAAAGTTAAACAGATTGGAACAGAAGGATTGACTACAAAACGTAGGTCTTGCAGAAAGAGAGTAAAAGAAAAAGATGTAACCTGTAATGTTGCTTAAAAAGTCTGAAATTCCTGCAATTGAGATATTCAGAAGACACGGTCATAATGGGGGGACTTAGGGTTTGAAGCGAAAGGGCATGACTGAAGGGAATTCCGTTATCTTAACATAAATTTATGTGGTTGTTAGAAAAGTTTTTAGCTCTGAAGAATAGTGTCACAGCTTGCTATTTCATGCAAGCTAGATAGGAGTGTTGACTAGTGCTGGTGATAGCTACCATGAAGGTTTTGTCGCTGAAGCTGTTGGGGCTATGTAGTCGTGTGATCAAACATACTAAAATATGTAAATTGAGATACGATGAAAGAAACGGACGGAAATCTTCAGCCAAAGGTTTTTAGCTCATAGGCATTAATCGACATGCACCATCTGAGGTTTCTGCGATGAGAGCTGATTGGTAATTCAAAAGTTCAGAGTTCAAATTCAAAAATCAAACATAAACTTTGGAAATATAGAATAATATCTCACAAACTGCAATCAGCTCTTAAAGATTTTAGCATTACTTCACTAACTTGGATATTGAGCCATTGTATCTTATCCCATGACACATACTCTTTGATTTTGATTGGAGCCTCTAATGCTTCTTTGAAGAAATCATTGTGAGCATAGTCCTTTGAAAAGCTTCCGCATGCATCTTAAACTGTCATGTAGCCTTCTCATCAGCAGCTCCTATGACAAGTGTAATGTGATTATAGTTTAAGCGAGATGGTTTTGTGTTTGTTGGACCTGAAGGAGGAATTAGAGAGATGTATGCTTTTTTGCCCGTCTCATTACGAGTGACAGATGCACAACCGGAACCTTTTCTTCCATCAACTGCTAAAAAGCCAGCCAGTAAATATGATGTTATATGAATGCATGGACACTTCTAGAAGGGAGTTTATATGTATATAATACAGTACATCTCTAGTAGCTGTCAGTGGATATATGATAAAAATATGCAAATTTGGTAAGTTCAAATTTTAAACATCAAATTTTATATAATACATAGTAAATTCCAGGACAAAGTCTCGAATACACCTTGAGTAATTGAGTGTCAAGATTTGATGCTCTTTAGTGGCTGTGGGCATGTAACAAGGTAAAGGACGACATTATAAGTACATACTGCTACTAACCTGTGAGTTAGGGATGCTGGTAGAATAAAACAGTTACTTGGCATAACTCTGAAATATTTAAGAGATAATGGATGCATAGAAGGTGTGGTTATTGATTACCATACATCTACCATTTCTTATACCACATTAAGATTTGTCAGAATCCATAACATGTAACCATGTCCAGTTCATCTATCGATGCATCCCTGGATGCTATTCATTTGTGAAAACAACCACCTTTTCATTTTTGTGCCAATGGTTGTGCATGAATGTGCACATGCGTGTTGACATGTACAGGGATAGCATTCTGTATAGACCAATTAGAGGAAATTGTTTGAGAAAAGGAATAGCTTATACCCAACAGATTGGTGTAGATATTTTGCATTACACTTTGAAGAGTAAAATTGAATGAAAAAACGGGGACAGGATAATCTAAAACTGAAAATTTTTGCTATATTTTGATTTGACGCAATTGAGAAGTTCCAACACTCTGAAACATCGGAGCTAATTTCCTAGCTTTGTATGCAGCTACTGAGAATGGAGCACAAGGTCCAGTCAGCAAGACAGCGTGAGTCTATATACTGGTATTTAGCTTCACACGGTATTCCCAAAAGCTTACATTGTCTTTGCCTCAACCTGGCTGAAGAATATGCTGTAAATGCGATGGCCCGAACTCGTCTACCTCCACCAGAATTTGTTTCTCGCCTTGCTGACCCCTCATTTAACCACATTGTTCTCTTAACTGATAATGTCCTTGCGGCCTCTGTCGTCGTCTCTTCTACCATCCAGAACTCAGCCAACCCTGGAAAATTAGTCTTCCACATAGTAACTGACAAGAAAACTTTCACTCCAATGCATGCATGGTTTGCAATCAATTCTATTGGATCTGCTGTGGTGGAAGTCAAGGGATTGCACCAATACGACTGGTCTGAGGAGGTGAATATTGGAGTTAAAGAGATGTTACGGATTCATCGGGTAATTTGGAAGCACTACTACAAAAAGTCGAGAGATGATTTTGAGTATGAAGGAGAACGTGAAAGATATCTGGAGGCTTTAAGCTCCAGCTCCCTCTGCCTTCTTAATCATCTCCGAATTTATATCCCTGAGGTAGTCAGCTAACATTTTCGCATAATCTTCTCTGATTAAGTAATGAATGTTGAATATGAGAACTTTGTGATAATTGACTGATCATCTTATTTTCATGGGCCACAGCTGTTTCCAGATCTAAACAAGATAGTGTTCTTGGATGACGATGTTGTCGTACAACACGACATATCATCTTTGTGGGAGTTGGATCTCAACGGAAGAGTTGTTGGTGCAGTTTTTAATTCATGGTGTGGAGATGGCTGTTGCCCTGGAAGGAAATATGGTGACTATTTGAACTTCTCGCATCCAATTATATCATCCAACTTTGACCATGATCAGTGTGCATGGCTATATGGTGTAAATGTCTTTGATATGGAAGCTTGGAGGAAGACCAACATTACTGCAACTTATCATCAATGGTTAAAACTTGTAAGTATGCTTTGCACTTTAGTTGCTATGGAAAGTCAATATGTCTCCAATGTTGGAAAACATAGCTGTCAAATATGTCCCATTCTGTTATGTTGATAGCATGGACATGTGTTGACTCAATGTTATGGTTTGAGTCATGTTGTTGTTTTTCATTTATGAAGTGAAGAAAATTTTAAATGAGAATTTGAAAATTTTATTGTGTTAAGAGTGAAAATTAATGAAATTTTTATGTTTGATAGAGTTTTTGGAATTTCAGTTTTTTGTTATTAAGTTTTAAAATTTTTGAATTAAAATCAAAATGAAAGAAAATTGTTGTGGGTCCTTTATTTGGTGTGAAAATCGAAAAAGTTCAAAATTTTGAGACAAAAATTCATGTTTGCATCTAAAAATTCTTAAAACCGAAAAAATTTCTACAAAATTTGACTTTGCAAACATGCCGATATTGTCCGAATTTGATTTCTAGAGCTCTTTGGGGTCTAATGATTTCCTTCACTCAGATTGGTAAATGATCATGCCTTTATTGGGAAAAGAGAGGTTTTGTTGCTTGTTTGTTGCCCTGATACTGTTACATTGTTCCACAGAGCCTCAAATCTGGGTTGGCATTCTGGCGTCCTGGAGTACTTCCACCTTCCTTGATAGCTTTCAAGGGTCATGTACATCCTATTGATTTATCGTGGCATGTAGCTGGATTAGGTCATCAACCCGCAGTTCATCAAGAGATACTGGAAGCTGCTGCTGTTATACACTTCAGCGGGCCTGCAAAGCCTTGGCTGGAGATTGGGTTTCCGGAGGTACGGAGCTTCTGGAACAGACATGTAAACTTTTCAAACAAGTTCATTAGGAAATGTAGAATTATGGGGTGAAGAGGGCAAAGTTCTCTCACTTAGATATATTCGTTTTGCGAAAAGAACCAGAGGCGCAGTATGGGTTCAGAGAGAAGAAGGTTTTGCCTTCAGTCTCTGCTCACTCAGCTCTACATAGTACCCTATTGGTTAACTCATGTCCATAATAGAAAATAGCGGAAGGTTCTACTACACCATAGAGTAATGATCTTTGACCTTCAAGCAATACTGTAAATCACTTGAAGTCAGGTAAAATGAAGTTACTTAACTCATAGTAGAAAGTGGTTTATTCTGTTTACCTTCCGTCGTAGGCGGTTGCCATATTATTTGTCCATCATTTTGACAAATAATTAGTGCCGGAGAAATGTCCCAAAACCATATAAATAGCAACAGCAATGAAAGCTTCGGCTTATTATAGAGAGGGTCCGCTATCGGCCTTTAAGAATAAGCACCAGATTCGTTGCTGTTTGGCAGCGTAATGGCACTGCCCTGTACATCCTGGTGTACCCCTATGTGACTGATGGTGGAATGAAATATTGTTTCAGACACCGACCATAGCATCGCAATATGATTCCCACCACCAAAGCATATTTTAAATTTCTGAACATTACAAGACACCGACCACGGTTTGAAAGTTCCTATAAGGTTGGCGAACGTCAAGATGTCTACAGATTTGTAGTTCTTAAAGTTGACCTAGAAACTGTTAGAAATATGTCCTATAAACCAGTTGTCAGATGTAGTTATTGCTAGTTAGGTATTATGTTGTGACAAAAGATGTTACACGGATATTGTCAAGTGACATTATAGAAAATCATGCCAATTATTAATGAATCAAAGACAGAGGAGTATGACTTTTCGTTTGCTTATTCATTTGATGATTATTCTAGACTGACGTACATTTTTATATATAAATAAGTCTATATTCGTTGTGCCTATATTAAATAAGATGATGAACTTTGTCATTAAGGTGGTGACTTAAGCAGACAAGTGAGTGCACTATAAGAGTACATGCACTGAATGAGATTAAATATGGATATCTTCTGGAAGTGATCACTGATGGTGATAATAATATTTAGCATAATTAGCTTATGATATCCTTAGATCTGAAGGCTTTATGCAGATCTATTTGTTGTGTACTTGTACTTTGACCAGTCATTTGGTGATGATCTTTCTAGGTCAACTATTTTAGACAACATTATGTCTTGTGTATGATAAATAGGCTTGTATGCTCAACAAGGAATCCACAGTTTCTTTCTAAGACTATATTATTCAGTATATCTATATAGGGTTAGACTCGAAAATAAATCACTGGCCAATGGAATTTTGTGAAAATATTTTTTTAAAGTTAATATATATAAACATATATTTATTTGTAAAATTGTTTTGGAAACAATTTGATAGTCCAACAAATTACAGATTGTAAATTAAGAATTATATGAGTTAGAGATTTAATTAGTGCTATTATTATGATACTATTAAATCATGTGAAATATAGCATGGTGGAACTATATATAAGCAAATAATTTTTAGTAAAAAAAAGATTTCACAAATCAATCTCATCTTATCAGAAGTCAATTGTGATATGTTGATGAATATGATCACAATTAGTACAAGCTAAAAATTCAGAATAAAAGAATCTAACGAAAAGAAAAGAAAGAGTATTCTATGTAATCCTATGGTCGAGATCTAGGATCCCTAACGATCGTACACCATGTTACAGCTAGGTATTGACTTTTAGTCTCAATCGATTTTTTTATTATAACAATAAAAGTAATTGAAATGGAGAAGCAATGAAGATCCAAAATAAGCATGAAACGCACAATCGATCAAGCAATGATCAATTCAATGGAAGTGGCTCAAAAGTGAAGACTTAACTTTAGGGTAATCTTTGTAACACTGAGGTCTCACTTTTAAAAAGGATTTGTATCACACATGTATATTTTTAAACCATGCATAAATCCTTTTTCTCAAGTTTGATAAAATATAATATGCCTTGAGTGTTTTCAAATCATGCTCATATGAACTCTCAAATTTTATTTATATCTTTGAGGAGTTGGTTTTTTGGGTCTTAAAAAGGTCAAAATCGTGCTTTTCAATTATAAAGGTGACCGGGTTTGTGAACTGGTCGACCTAAGATTGACCGCTTAGTGTAGCGGTCAACCAAGTCAGAAACCCAAAAATGTCAGCCCGCCCTTAAATTTTGAATGTTGGGTCAACAGACACCTATGTGGTCAACCGCTACAGTATACTGATCAGCCGATATAATGCGAACTTAGACAATTCGTCCCAAACAGCTAAAAATGACTATTTTTTATGAGTGGCCTATATAGGGACCTCCTAAGCCTTAACAAATACACTTGAGCAATCATACATCATTTGTTAAACTTGAAAGAGATAAAAAATCTTCAAATCACATTTTCTTATATATTTGATTCATACAAAAGTTTTCACTTTCACATCCTTACTATTATGTGAAACTAAAGAAAGAATTTTCACTTGTATTATCTACTCCATTGAGGGAGTTTGGTGTTGTAAAATCTTATACTCATTTTGTGTAAGAAGAGCGATATTCTCTTGCATCATTTTGGTGAAATGTGTTCATCAAAAGGAGTTTGGAAAGGTGTTTCTCAAAGCTCAAGTGTAAGAAACCATTCCTAGTTGAAGGAAATCTAGTGAAGAAACCTCAAGGCTTGGAAAGAAGTTTGAGTATGGACATAGGCGAGTTTGTTAAACCACCTAAAGCTTGCTTTGTAGTTGTTGTTGACACTGGAAGAGTCAAGATAAGATGAATTAATCTGTCAATTAAATAGTAGGTATTTGTCTTTCATATTTCGGATAACTTTTGTCATAACTCAAAAATGGAATACAAATATTTCAACTCTAGATGGTGAGGCACATCGAGCTCAAAGTACAGCAATTGGTATCTCAAATGAATCTTTTCATACTCTATAAAATTCTATGGATAAAAGTTATCAACAAGGCTACAAATATCATAAATGTTGAAGAATTTATATGCATTCTTGGGATCTAAGCTTTAGCTAAGAATATAAAGTTTCGCTGCTTTCTCATTAAACATGTTGTTCAACTCTTGTAACGGAGAGCTTATTGCAACCATAAATATATCAATTCGATAATGATGCTTCATAGTAAGTTGATCTCTTCGATTGTGAGACCTACCTCGACCCATACGTATGTAGCGTTCATATTAAGAATTTCAATATCATGTCTTTCATAAAAGAACTTCACATTTTTGAGAAAAGATTTCCAACCATCTTCTCGCAACTTTTGAATAAGTATCTTGGTATTCTGACGAAATATATAGCATTTAAAGTATCTTGAGTATATTGTTGCAATGATTGACATAGAAAGTTAGTCAGCCCCATAATTTCACTCATTAAATGCATGATAAAAAAAAAATTCAAATGACATCATAACTGTATATGCTACATCAGTATCACCTCGTTGCGAATAAGTAAACCCTTTCCTGATTATATTTTGAGGAATTGTCAATGTTGCCTTAAAAATTAATATCAAACTTATCATGACAATCAAATATTAAAGAAGAAAAACTTGTTGGATTGAAGTGAAATTTTTATTTTTATTAAGCTCATTGTTTGACGAGTACAAGCATCATAAAATATACATAAATAATTACAATATTCTTTCGATGAACAAGATTAAATATCACTATAAAAAAAATTCAGAAAGAGAAACTAGAAAGATAAAAATAAACATTTAAAGTTATTTTAATTTAATTGTTAGGTAATTGTAAAAGAGGTACTTGTAAAAAAAAAAAAAAAAAAACCTTGAATAGAGATTCTGGCTTTCTGGGGCTTGTCAGGGTAGAATCTACCTTAAAAGAGATAAAAAAAATTACGCATAGAAGAAAAATCATTTGCAGCATAGAAGAAAAGTCGTCCTTGAAAAGTTCAAAAGTTTTGATTTTCAATTTAAGACATGAGAGATGCGTAGTCTATAGAAGACGTAAAAACTAAAACGTTCAAACTTCAAGTTTGATTCTCAATGAAGACGTGACCTGCGGCCTGGGAGCATTGACAATTCAACTTTTCAAACTTTAAGATTCAATATTTATATTTATTAAAGATAATGTGGCACAAAGAGAGAGGTTAGGGGGCGGATGAATAGATGATAATGTTGGAAATATTTGTTTGGAAAGAAAAATTCTTAATAAAATGAAATTTTGAAAACTTTTGGGAGAAGATGGCCCTCGTTCACCCCCTTGGATCTGACACTTGTAAGAGAGGCTCGTAATTTTGTCATGCTTGTTCAAAACTCTCAACACTGATTGCATATCAAAATAATTTAAAGAATAAGGAAAGAACCATACAAAACCTGCAACCATTGTGGAAATTCAAGATATACTAAATGTTGTATAGGTTTTCCATCCAACTTGAAGTTTACCTATTCCAGGTCTGGTTATACTCCTTTTGGTAGCTATTTTGCATTTCAAGTTACTTACCAAGGACAAGAAGAAGGAAAAAAGGATATGGCTCAATTTCCCTTAGCTTAAGCTCAGGTTCAACAGCTCAATATTCTTGCAAATGCATAAAATCATTGGCATACTCTTCTGCCCACATCTGACACTCTCAGCCGTAAAATCCCACCCCATCTGTTTCAAATATGGCGGGGATTGGTTCATGTGTTTTTAGTATTACAATGTCTATTAATCCTTCAACTTTATTTTTGCAAAAGACCAACAACATCTTTCATCCCTCTTTAATCATGCACGTTCCTTATGTAGGATAATAGATAATATTAGGGAAAAAGTTATAGTTAGTCTCGTATCTATAGGCTAAAAGCAATTTCGTATTCGCAATTATCAAAACAACAATTTATGTCTTTTATCTTTTGAAAATCATCAATATATGCCCTCATCCAAATCAAACATTAAGTCAAGTGGCAAAGGATGTAAGAATGACCAAAATGCCCATCGAAGGCAAAATTTTTTAAAAAATTAAAAAATATTAAAATTTAAGAAATAAATTAAAAATAAATAGATTATTGAAATAATTTTCAATAGTTTTATTTAAAAAATATTATTTTTTTCTTTTTAATAATTTTAGTAATTTTATCTTAGAGGGGCATTTTGGTCATTTTGCATATTTTTTCCATTTGAATTAACGCCTAATTTGGACAGGGGCGTACATTGATGATTTTCAAAAGATAAATAACTCAAATCGTTGTTTTGATAGTTGCGGGTACGAAATTGATTTTAGCATATACATACGAGGTTAACTATAACTTTTTCTCTAAATATTAAAGCTACAACCCATATGGTGCATTCCACTTTCTTTCTCACCACAATCACTTGTTGCACACGAGCATTTGTCCAATTACCAAATGAAGCTTGTTTGAAAGTAACACATATTGGTACAGTTCAAATCTCCAAATCCTTAGCATTAACATGCATTCTTTGTGCCGATTGAAGAAAGCGCTAGCCATATTTGCGCTTTGACTTCAAAATGACTAGTCAAGTTTACTTTTAAAGCTCTTTGAAATTATTAGAAGTTTCAATTCTACTGAGTAAGTAACAAATTTGGAATTTGGTCTTATACCATTCCTTTCTCATTATTTCTCCTTTCTCACTCCATGTGGGACACAGAGTGCTATAGCGTGTACCTTCATTTATATTCAACCTCATTTTTGTTAGGAAAGTCACTCTAAAATTGGACACTTATCTAATTTTCTTAACCAATTATTGTTCCATTGTGGTCCTTTCTCCCTAGATGACTATTGATTTTGCTAAAGTATATGTTGGTCTCTAGTTCTTACTACAAAATTTTGTTAGCTACAAAACCAACATTCTTTCCCTTCCTTCCTATTACACACAAGCAAATAACATTGTTGTAAAGAAAGGATCTAACCTCTGGCATTTCAGATTAGGACACCTATGCCCATAGGGAATGCAATTGATTCATTCCAATGTTCCTAATGCAAAAACCAACACTTATTTACATTGCATGGTTTGCCATTACGCTTGATAGAGAAGAATTCCATTTCATTTGAGTGCTTCTTCTAGTTTCTCTCATCTTGATTTATTACATTGTCATATAGAGGGTCCTTATTCTCAAACCCTGTGTGCAAGATTTCTATTATTTTTGAACGATTGTGGATGATCACATTAGGATAACATGGATTTATCTAATAAAATTCAAATCAGAAATGTAGTCCTTTTTGCAATCATTTTTCAACATTATACAGACTCAATTCAATGCCATAATCAAGTAAATCAAAATAGACAATGATACTAAATTTTAGATGCTATTATAAAACCAAATGAACTTTACAGTAAAATCCTTGTGTTGTCATTAATCAACAAAATAAACTTGTTGAAAGGAAACATTAACATCTCCTCAATGTTGCTCAAACACTTATTTCTAAGTCTTTTTGCCTTTTAGAAAGGAAATGTAATATTGACTACAACATACCTAATCAACAAAACTCCAACACTTCTTCACAACAACAAATTCTCATGGAATCCTTTTTCATCTCTTCCCTCTTACAGTCATCACAGAGTCTTTGATTGATTGTGTTGCTTCAACTCTCAAGCATAATAGGGGCAAATTTGATCTCAAGACTAAGAAGTGTGTATTCCTTGGTTACCTTATCGTAGTTAATGGATATAAGCTCTATGATGTTGAAATCCACTATGTAATCATTTCTAGAGACGTCATCTTCTATCAGGCCATTTTTCCTTCAAATCCCAACATCCTTTTCTTTTTCCATCTAATCATTCCACAAATCAAACACAAGATGAGAGTCCATCTCATTTTGCCCCTTCTAACCACGAACCTTTTTCATCACCTACACCTATTTCTCCTAAAAATAAAAAACTTCTCCCATGCAAAGGCGGAACTAGCGAGGGGCCAACCGGGCGGCCGCCCCGGTTGGCTTCTAGAAATGATTCAAAATAGCGGTTCCTCATCCTATTTTTCCTGTAGAATTGTTGTTGGTGGGTTGTCATCATTTTGGTTTCTATGCATAAATTACGTTCAAAACAAGTTTTTTCAACTAGGTATTGTGTGGTTTCTCTTTAAATTTCGCATTTTAATGTATTTCATGGTTGCTCTTTGATGAAGTCTGATCTATGAATGGTTCTATTGTGAGGGAGAGTTAGAGAGCGTGACTATTTGCTATAGAGAGAGGTTGTGGGACTCCGCAATTTAAAGAAGGTTTTTAAGTAGTTAAGTATGCTGAGGATATGGATAATAGAAGAGTCAAGGTGAAGTCTTCCTCCTTGGCAAAGCTGAAACAGAGCCTTCTCAAAGCAGGAAAGCAACTCGTGTACGATGAACTTTCTAGAGAGTGGAAATTTCTTTAGGTAAGCAATTTCCTATGTATATTAATTGATTTTTTATTTTTTCAATTGATGCATGGAAGTTTCATGGAACTTCCATGAGTCATAGTATGTGGATATAATATTTTAGTTCTTCTATGAAGTTGACCACTTTGGAGGATGTGCTATGCGTCGAATCTTTAAAACTACAATCATGTAGTTAGGAGCCCAAGGTGGCCACACATAGACCAAACTAATACTTCAAACTGATTGTTAGGAATTAAGAGCTCAGACCAAATGAGGAAGTTGGCAAAGTATAAGTTGTAATAAAAAAAAAGAGTGCCCTGCAACCATTGTGGAAATGAGAAAGAGCCATATTTGATATGATTTGTTATTTGGGTGATGGGTTGAGGTAACAATTGTGAATCTCTGTTTGTTGGAGAGCCACTCACGTCATTCAGAGTACGTGATGCTTGTTGTTATTTGGGGATGGTAAGGAACAAAAATTCACGTTAATCGTAGTCCATTCGTATCCATTTCCCAGTCTCAACAAATAGTACGTAATTGTATTTCAATATTTTTAATGCGTTTAGTCCTTAATTTTCGATATTTTGACTCTAAGATATTTTTTGCGTTACGTAGGGATATTTTTTTTTTGACATTTCGCCTTATGAGTTCGCCCCCTTCAAATTATATCTTGGTTCCACCACTGCTCCCATGCCTCTTGGGCAATCTACTAGGCCAAAACTGCCACCTAGCTATTTGCAGTGGACCTGTCTGTATGTTACTATGATCTATAAACTAGATAGGATTTTCAACTATCATGACTTTCACATATATCAATAACCATAATACGAAATTAATCATTTATGAGAAGACACACTAGAATCCATGTGATGAGACCTCTTTTGCTTTCCTTTCTCCTTCTCTTTCTATCTCTGTTGTTTCAACCTAAAAAAATAGCGTAGGAACTGTTTCTCTCACTTCACCCTTGTAATTTCATCAACAGAAATGAATGGGAATCCTGACAGTTAAATAGGTAGAGAGAGGACAGTTTTTCCATGTTAAAAAATAACGCACCACTCCCCATCAGAGTGGGCAAATGGAAAACAACTTCTCCTATAAAATCTCACTAAGTGAACGTGTGTTAACTTCCTAGAGCCGTTACCTCATTTATTTAAAATTCAAATAATGTCTAATATTGTCCATTAAATAAGTCACGTGGGACATTAAATCCAACATTTTCCCACTTGGCCTATGTAATAATGACAATTATTTGAATTTATAAAGTAAACATAATACTCACATAATATCAGCTCATTTGTACCTTAGTGTGATTAAGTTAATATCATGGTTAAATAACTCACTAACACAAGTCATGGGGTAAACATTATTAAGGTGACATTTTCTCTTCCATGCACTACAATTCTAGCAAATCACTTAATTATGATCCATAATAAGAAGTATCAATGAAGTCCCTATAATGTCTTTGTCAAAAGATGGTTCTTGTTATCAGTAATCCATCTCCATAATTACGTAATTGATGGTAAACAAGAAATAGAAACACAGTCAATGAGATCTCTAGAATTGTCTTAGAGCGAAAAATAAAGATCCAAAACATACCTCAGGGTTCGTACCCAAGACCCATACGATCAACGTGTTCCTTAAAAGTCTTTGGTGGTAACCCTTTAGTTAAAGGATCTGCAATCATGAGCTCAGTCTTGATATGCTCTATTGACACTCTTTGTTTTTAAACTTCCTCCTTAACGGCTAAATATTTGAGCTCCATGTGCTTAGCGGTTTTAGAATATTTGTCCTTGGAGAAACTGACTGCTGCGGAATTATCACAATACAGCCTCAGCAGCCTGGCAATACTATCGACAATTTCCAAGTCCTAAGATAAAATTTCTAAAGCATGAACTGTGGCCTAAAGCATGCCACAAATTCAACTTCCATAGTAGATGCTGCTATGACAGTCTGTTTGGCACTTTTCCATGATATTGCTCCTCAGCTAATAAAAACACATAACCAAGAGTTGACTTTCGACTATCAACAACTCTTGCGAAATCCGAGTCGGAGTAGCCAATCACCTCCAACTGATCACACCTTCTATACGTGAGCATGTAGTGTCTTGTTCCTTTCAATACCTTAACACTTTCTTTGCAGCTTTCCAATGCTCCATTCCAGGATTACTTTGGTATCTCATAAGCATACCAACTGCAAAACTAAAGTCTGGTCTTGTATATAATCTGTGCATACATTAAGCTTCCAACAACAGATGCATAAGGAATAGTTTCCATTTTCTTCTTTTCCAAAGCATTCTGTGGACAATCATTTGCACTTAATTTGTCTCCTTTATTAAAAGGAGCAGGAGTGGCCGCACAATCAGCCATATTAAATCTTTCAAGAACTTTATCAATATATCTTTTCTGAGACAATCCTAACATTCCACGTGATCTATCACGAAATATTTCAATTCCTATCACGTAGGTTGCCTCACCATATCTTTCATTTCAAAGCTCATTGAAAGAATTTTCTTGGTCTCATGCAATAAACCAAGATCACTAGTAGCAAGCAATATATCGTCAACATACGAATCAGAAAATAAACTTGCTCCCACTGACCTTGAGATATATACACCAATCAACGGTATTTTTCTTAAATCCAAAGGACGTGATGGTATCATTGAATTTAAGATGCCATTTTTTGGAAGCTTGTTTAAGTTTGTAAATTGACTTCTTTAATTTGCATACCATGTACTCCTTTCCTTTAATCAAAAAACCTTTAGGTTGATCCATGTAGACTTCTTCATCTAAATTCTCATTCAAAAAAGCAGTTTTCACATCCATCTGATGTAATTCTAAATCGAAATGAGCCACCAGAGCCATTATGATCCTAAGAGAGTCATTTTTCAATACAAGAGAGGACGTCTCTATGTAATCAATACCTCATTTTTTAATGAAACCTTTCGCAACAAGTCTAGCTTTATGTCATTTGATATTGCCATTACAGTCACGTTTGGTCTTAAAGACCCATTTACACTCGACTGTCTTAAAACCTTCAGACAATTCAACGACGTCCCAAACTTCATTTTGTTCCATTGATTTCAACTCATCATTTATGGCTTTGATATTTTTCAGAATCATTACTTTCAATGGCTTGTGAAAAAAAAATCGGATCTTTACTTGTCCCTAAATCATAATCAGATTCTTTAAGATATACTAAATAATCATCTGAAATAGTTGATCTCTTTTCTCTTTGAGATCTCCTTAACGCTATTTCTTGTGATTGTTCTGCAATTGGTTCATTGGTGATGATCTCATTATGGAGTGATTGACCACCAGATTGTTGTTCAACGTTGTCATGCAGTTCTACAATTGGTGAAACAACAATATCCGTTGAAGTTACGAGTACTGAGACTGGCACCTGAACTTCTTGGATGACCACTTTACATGATACATCACTTCCACTAATTTCACAAATTTCAAGGAATCTTACATTTCTGGTTTCAACAATACTCATACTATGGTTAGACAGTAAAACCTATACCCTTTGAACTTCTCTGGGTATCCAATAAAATACCCGCTCACAGTTCTAGAATCCAATTTATTTTCATGTGGATTGTAGATTCTAGCCTCCGCTGGACAACCCAAATGTGAAGGAGTCTTAATCTCGATTTCCTTCCCGTCCACAATTCAAAAGGAGTCCTTTGAACTACTTTATTAGGAACTTGATTAAGTAAATAAATGGTGGTCTTAAGAGCCTCCATCCACAATGAAATGAGTATTAAGAAGTTACTCAACATACTCCTAATCATTTACCATAAGAGTATGATTACGTCTTTTAGCTACACCATTCTACTGAGGCGTACCAGACATTGTGTATTGTGTACAAATACCATGCTCTTTTAGGAATTTAGCAAACGGTCCTAGACATTGTCTTATTCCATCATACCTTCCATAAAACGCACCACCTCTATCTGATCGAATGATTTTCACTTTTCTATCTAGTTGTCGCTCAACTTCAGCAATATATGCATTTACAACATTTAATGCTTTCTTTATAAGACTTTTCGTGCAACAAATAGACATAACAGTAATGTGAAAAGTCATCAATAAAAGTTATAAAATACTTTTCTCCACCAAAAGATGGTGAGTCAAAGGGTTCACAAATATCAGTACGAACAATCTCCAAAAACTCTTCATTTCTTGTGGCGCCTTTCTTTATATATTTGGTTTACTTTTCCTTTAATGCAATCCACACGTACATCAAAATCTGTAAAATCAAGATTTATAAGAATCTCATATTTTGTAAGCAACAATAGAAGATATATGACCTAGTTGTTTATGCCACAAGATAGAAGAACTCTTATTAACTCGGCTGCATTAGTTCCAACATTATGATGCAGGGTCAAAAGAGTTTGAGCAAATTTTTTGTTGAGATTAAAACTATATAATCCTTCATATAAAATACCAGAACCAACAAATGAGTCATTCATGAAAAAATGGAAACCTTTGTCTTTAAAAACAAAATAATATCCTTTAAAATCAAGTATCGAAGTGGAAATTAAATTTCTAGAAATAGTAGGAACATAAAGAGTATCAAATAGGTCCAAATAAAGGCATGAGTCTAAAAACAAACATAAAATTCCAACACCAATGACAGGTACTTGAATTCCATTTCCCAAGACTATGAAATGATCATTTTCTTTTATGTTCTAGATCGAAAGGTATCCCTGCATCAAATTTGAAACATGAATAGTAAAGCTAAAGTCAATCCACCAAGTATTTGAAGAAACTTTAGTCATGTTTGATTCGAAACATACATAAGCTAGAAGCTCACCTTTTTTCTAAAACCAAGCTTTACATTTCAGGCAATCTTTCTTTAAATGTCCAAAGCCATGACAAAATTAGCACTTTGGTCCACTCTCACTACAAGAAAAAAGACTTTGGGTGACAAATTTTTTTGTCACCCAAAGTACAAAATTATCACCTAATGTTTTGGGTGACAAAACCGAGTTGTTACTCGGTTTGTCACCTAAAGCCCGTCAGTTTTGGGTGACGATTTTGACGTTCTGTCGCTCGAAACCGTTCGGACGTTTTACAAACCGTCCAACAGTGTTTTTGCCATAGCGACGAAATTGAAAATCGTCATGCCCAGTACAATTCAACCGTTCACATGAGCTGTGCGAATGTATTCTCAAAACGTTCGGACGATTAATGCGAACGGTTCTTCTAGGGTGACAAAATGAATTTTGTCATCTATGATCTGTGCGCACGAATATACAAAATCGTTCGAAAGTACAGACATCACATCCGGACGCGTGCGTAAAGACTTCCGCACCGTTGTTTCATTTATGACGAAATATTTATTTGTCATCCTCCAAATCCGTTTGAACTATGACGCTTAAAGTTCAGACGCTTGTTCTGTTGAACACGTTCGAACGTTTAGTTGTAGTGTGCGCACGTTTGCTACATAAAAGATCGTTTGCACGCGAAAAAAACCATTCGGATGGACTAATTTGACGTGATGTGTGCGGACGGATTTTATGCGTGCGCATGCTATCAATGCCAATTAACCGTTCGGACTTCCACTCATACCGTTCGACCGTTTTCTTTGTATTTCAAATAATTTAGTTAAAATTTTAAAAATAATTTACAAATAATATAAATAAAAAGATATTCAATGCTCATAAAATAATAAAATATCTACAAATATGCAATTGTTATTAAAAGTAAATAAAATACGTAATCGATAAGTGCTAAGAAAGTAGTAAAAATATATAAATTTACCCAAATTTTTGTTTGGGTGTCGAACGAGATTGCAGCTGTCTGATCTGCTCCACCAGCTGCTCACGCATCTGCTCCGCCATTAGTTGCATCCTCCGTTCTTGTTGTTCCACTACATCATGCGTTCTTCAATCATTTCGTTCCTCGCTTTGCCATGATCTACATCAGCTCTTCGTCTTTCTTCCGTTGTTGCTCCTCCATCATCTGCAGATGCTCTCGCATTGTCTGCTCCATATCTGACCGTTTGACAAGAAGCACTTCATATTCCAACTATCTAGCCCTCATCTCCTCAATCTGTAATCTGGCCTCCTTCAACCTCCAGGACAAATCAACGGACGATACTGATGAAGATGATCCAACAGACCGTACTGAACGACCTAAACTTCGCACATAACCCGCTTTCGTCCCAACACCTCAGCGAAAATCTCCACTTCTGTGTATGACTTTCCCTCTGACTCGTACTGCAACTGTAACGCCTCCATTTTTTCCTACAAAATTAGAAAAGAAAATAAAAACTAGCACATATGAAACATAAACGCACACGAATGCATCATTAAATCTAATGTTACAACTTACAAAATTTTTTCGTACATCTTTTGATGTCCACATGCCATCCTTATTAGTATGCACTCTCAGCTCGAACTAATGAATCACACCGAAGACGTTTCCCTCCCGCTGGCATGATGTCGTCCTGTAACCAAATAAATCAATATTAGAGAAACAATTAACACAATGACACATGTTACTCAAAATAAATATAAAATAGACACGCAAAGTAAATTGAAACGATAAAGTTACTTTAGTCCTTGGAGTCATATTTTTCAGAATCACTACAATATTCACTGAATGATTCCGAAGAATCATCGGTTTCTTCTACTTCACGCTGTTGTTGACTGTTCTTATCGGTTACGGCACATAAGCCTCGACTTCATTTCTAGTCAATGGGATCATGTCAAAGGAGCTAAAGTCCACAAAAAGCTAAATAGACTCATTCTCCTAGTATGCTTCACGGTTCGACGGTCCTTCTCCATCTTCACTAGCTTCCTCCTCAATATGTGGAATATCATACGTGTTTCTATAGGTAATCTTTTGAACAATCTTCCAGTGACCGCCCAACTTGATATCATCGATATAAAAACACTTGATTACCCTGAGAAGCTAGCACGAACAGGTCGTCTTTGTACCACTTCCGGGATGTGTTAATACTAACAAACCGACCACTTTTCTCAAGACCTAAGTTTTGAGTACTCAAGTCAAACCAGTCACATTTTAGTAAATAAACTAAATTCCCTTACAAATAACGCAATGCATAAATATCCACAACCTGACCGTAAAAATCAACATCTTCCCATCATGGTCCCCCGGAACAACCACACCACTATTCTGAGTGTTACGAAACTGTTCACGAAAACTGTGTGAAACCTAACTCCATTCACTACACACCCAGAGTAACAAAGTGCCCATTGATCTGGACCGGATGCTAATGCATACAAATCATCCGACACCGAACCGGATTTTCATTGCGCATAGTTTGAACCTAAAATAGTAAACATGTGTTAACTTTGACTCTAAAAAAAAAAAAATCACTTAAAATTAAACATATAATAGAAAAAAATTAAATAAATACCCGATTTTTAAACTATAACGGAAATTCTACTTCGTCCCTCCTATCAACATTTATGGTGATTCCCTTCTCATCTCTTCCAAGTGCTCGCTATAAATAAATAAGATATTTTATAATAAATTAAAATATAATGAACTGATAAGTGTTTAAGTGAGCAAATATTCTTATTTGTGCTTACTCTATATGTTGGCTGATTTCTGAACAATTATTGAGTACATACCACTGTGCTTTTAAAAATTTCTTTATATTCAAATCTTAACCCCTACCAGCTCCCAGCAGTTGAACAGTTTGAGTAAATACAGAAAAACGACAACTTAGATCATCCATGTCGGCATAATTCTAGTCTTTTCTATTAAATCTCGTCTCAACCGTACCAAGATACATTGAGCAAAACGTTAAACATTCATTTAACACTCTCTGCAACCTCGGTTTCAAGGGAAAATGTCGCAGCACTTTTTGAGGAACCTTTGATTTGCTATTCTGACTGTACTTTCACCTCGATTCCCCACACACCGGACACTCTTCTAACTCGCTGTGCTCCTTCCAAAACAGTACACAGTCATTTAAGCACGCATGTATGTTATCGTAGCTAAATCCTAAATTCTTTCTTAACTTTCTCGCCTCATAATAAGATTTAGGAAGTGTCTCCTCCTACGGCAGCGCATCTTTTATCAAACCCAACACATCTTCAAACGCCTTTACAGTCAAATTATTCTCTAACTTCACATGAAGTAACCTAACAACGAAAAACAACTTCGAGTACTTCTTACACCTGGGATACAACTCTCGCTCAGCATCCACCATAACTTGGTTTATGCGGAAAACCCGTCTCCAAACCCAGACTCGACTGTTTCAGGGCCCGAAATATTTTCACTAGCGTTCTCATCAACCTCTGCTCCTGCCTCAAAATCTTCTAACATGTCTCTTATATCATCATTTATGTTTCCCTCAGAGTCCTCGCTTCTAGGTTCAGGTTCTAAAGTCACTACCCGGTTAGGAACTTCTGATATCGACTCTCCGTGAAATACCCAATGAGTGTAACTCTGGTCAAACCCAATTATATATAAATGATCCTCCATCTCGTCTATATGTTTGAACAACACATTCTTACATCTCTTACATGGACATCTTATCATTCCACGACTATCTGCATAACTACGGGCAACGCTCATAAAATCCCGAACACCATCACTATACTTTACACTTTTGAGTCTATCAGCCTCATAAATCCAGCTTTTATCCATATTGTTCCTTCAAAGATGAAAATACAAACAATAATACAAACAATAATGCAAACAATAATGCAAACAATGATGACATTCACACTTAACTCCATTTATCCGGGTGATAGGTCCTATCCCATTCAAGTTTACAATATCACGTACTGCATGTAATTGACCCAACTATCGTGACTGATGCTTTAGAAATTTCGACAGCATTTCCCCTCAGTCCCCAGATACACGCTACAACATTGAGCATAAACACCCACCATTGAAGGCAAGTGTACAAGCTCAATGCTGAATGTGTATCCGGAAGACAAAAGGAGATTTGCATCGAAATTTTTAAATACATCAGTCACAATATCAGATACAATTACACACATTACGCATATTGTAAACTTAAACTGTCCATAACATGAACAATTCAAGAATTACACCGAGTTCGTTATCCGAACTCCGTGTAATTCTTAAACAGGGGCTAAGGCTACTAATTAATGAATGCATGAACATGACAGCAAAAACCGTTCGGACGCTATTAACCGTCCAAACATAAAATATACTCGTTCGACCTTTTGTAAAGCGTCCGGACGGATAAATTAAGTCAGGACAGTATATAGACCGTCCGGACTGTGATTGTCGAACAACATAGTTCTTCGCCGAACAGATGACATTTTCAACACAAATCATGCCAAAATCAACCCAAATGACAAATATTTCAATATAAACACATCACAACTAACTTCAAACTCAATTGCGATCATTTTAGACCCTAAAATTTGAAAAACACATACTTTGATATCCTAAAATACATGCTTTTCATCATAAAATAAAAAAACATTTAAAAACCACTAACCTTAAATGCAATCCAATTCGAAATCCCAAATGGGTTGCTCCTTTAACACCTTTTCAATGAGATTAACGTCTTAAATCAGCTCCCCTCTTCTCTTCTTGCTCAAATCTCTCAAATTTCTAAGTTTTAGCCGTTTTGATATACTGTCTGCGATTTCCAGTCTTTCAAACGTTTATAACCTGTTCGGACGAAAATAATACGTGTAAAAGATTACGAGGGAAAAACATGCCGCCTAAATTTTCATACCATCCGAACGGAGACTTACAGCTGACGACACCGTTTTAGCAACCACCAAACGACAACGTCTGATCTCGAAAAAAATGTTCGGACTCACCATAAACCGTCCGAACGCTTTCTTAACTTTCACAGCGCCGTTTGGAAACCCATAAACGACAGCGTCTCAACACTACCATCTAAAACAAGCAAATAAGTTAACGCTTTTTCACCGAAGTCCGACGACGAAGTGTTCAACCTTACTGTAATACGTCCGGACAGTTATCCTCTTGTCCGAACGGTTTTGACAATCTTATTTTTTTTTTCTTTCTAATATAAATAAGAGTGCACGAGTGTAATGAAATTGGAAAGAGTAACGAAATAAAATAACATAAAGCAAAACGAAATAACAACAGGTACAATTCCAATATACATACTCAAAACATAAAATAAAAATAGATGTCCTTAAAATATAATAAAAGATCCTAAATATCTACTGATCGTCAATCAACAGAGAGATGCAGAACCGCCCGAACAACACTCATGTGCTCCTCAAGCAACACGACCCATTCAGTCAGGGCAACTAGCTCTGCATTGGTAGCAACGCTCTTCAGGGCCAACTGAACCTCAGACACCTGCTTCTTCAACTCAGTGTCCATGCTCACCACCTTAAGCTCCAGAGCTGATAGCCGAGAACTGATATTACCCACCATCTCATCGGTGGGCTGCATGACCGCTCGCATCTGCTCAGTCAACTCGGTCATCATAGACGCCACCCAACTCCGCTGTCCCTCGAGTCCTTGGGAAGAGCCCTGTCCAGGATCCTCTCGTCTAGCTCTAGCTACCCGAGCAGCACCTAGCACTCGTCGTGTCTGCGCCATCGACTTTGAGAGCGTTGTCTTGTTAATCGACCCAAGTGGAAGCGCCCTCAGCTCGTCAGCACCCTCGGGTACCATCAAGTTATGCAGGAACTGGGTCAGAAGAACACCATAAGGCAACGAAATCTGAGCATCGATCTTCAGGGCCTCAGCATAGACGAATTGGTAGATGAATGATGCCATATCAACATGAAGCCCCCGTACAACTACCATGTACAAGAACTCGGCCCGGCCATAAGTCACCTCCGTCGTGTGCTTCTTCGGGTCGATGGTGGAGCATAGAATCAGGTGCATGATCCTCCAAAAGGAAGCAGCTGCCCGTGAAGCATGTTGCTTCCCTCCAGGATAGCCGTATTCGGGCCCAACAGCGTCCGGAAAACCATCGGCCTTAGTAGGCCGGCCCTCCTCTATCATTGGCATGTTAGGGAACGCTGTCACATCCCTCTCGTACCCCAAAAATAAAGCGAGCTCGTCTGGCGAGAATATGATCTGCACATTCCAGACGGTCACTTCCATACTAGGCTCCTCAAGGTCCCTCGCCTGAAGTATAGAAGCGTAGAACTCTCGCACCAGAAGACCGAGTTGCTCCACAATCTCTGGAGGAACGGAAGCCAACCTACTTGCTCCCCAATCTCTGGAAGCGTCCGATCCTCAAACCGAAGCTCATAGAAATCCGCCAACTGGATATGCTGCTCGACAACGACCGAGCGGGACATGATGACTGCTGTATGCTCATCCAACGATAAACTGGACCAGAAGACTCCTCCGCATCGGCCTGACTGTTGGTACGCAAATGCTTGTTCATTTTCTATAATCTACAAAAAAAAACACCGTTTGAACGATTAGAACTACGTCCGAACAACAACATAAAGGCGTCTGAATGGTATAATAAAAAAAGAAAATGTAAATTAAATATCAAAATACGTTCGGATAGGTAAATAAGCGTCCGGACATATTTGACACAGCGTCCGGACAAAGAAAAACGACAACGTTTCATGTTTGTATAATAATTCATCGCGTCCAGACACTTTTGGATATCCATCTGAACTAAACACAAATAGTAAAATTTTATAACTTTTAATATAAAACAGTCCAGATGTATTTCATGTAACGTTTGGACACAAACTAAACGACGACGTATTTCCTTTTTATACTAAAAGAAGTCCGAATGGGTTATTTCGACATCCGGATGGTATATCTAAACGTCCGAACGCTTCTGGGACGAAGACTGAGTTAACTCAGCCATGACAGTTTCTCAAAACCTCCCACACACTACCCAAACACCACCAAATCACAAACAAATACACTTAACACAATCCTAACACTTAACACAATCCATTTC
Source organism: Morella rubra (assembly GCA_003952965.2). Classification (NCBI taxonomy): domain Eukaryota; kingdom Viridiplantae; phylum Streptophyta; class Magnoliopsida; order Fagales; family Myricaceae; genus Morella; species Morella rubra. Next base: position 22,147,895 of record CM025855.1, read on the forward strand.
TACATAAAAATCAATCAAAAAACACAATGTAGTATACAAAAAATAGAATTGAAATTCTATATATAAAACTGTAAAAAAAAATAAATTTTTAAAGCAAAAATCATGTTAAAAATCAACAAAACATCTGGATGTGATTAGAATGCAAAGAACAAAAATCCGAGATTAGAATGCAAAGATTTTCAACTTCATAAAACGTTCGGTTTAATTAAAATGTCGAACTGTTCTCGTTTTTCATAATCCATCGAACCCGTCCGGACAGCTCATAGACGTCCGGACGCTTATCTGCACATGTGGCCCAAGAGAGTCCTTCGCATTAAATGCCAAAATTTAAACCGTTTAAAACGGTTCGAAAAAGTAATTACGTTCAGACGATTTTTTACCTGACTTCGCGCAACGTGGAAGCACTCGTATGGCTGAATAAATGTCAAACGTCCGGACGTTATAATAGGGTTCCGGGTGTTCATAATAAAGTGGTTCAAACGGGACAACTGTTTTTAACCGTGTAACGACGTGTTATGCGTCCGGACACTTAACGTGTCCGTTCGAACTAATATCAAATGCGTCCGGACACTATTTTTACACGTTCGAACTCTTACCTTTTAAACGCATCACTATTCTACCAGAGGTGGGTCCGGACGTATATTTATACCGTTCGGACGCATGGCCACATTTTTTTTCCTCTTCAATAAATTTAATTTATTTAAATCATTTCACTAACACAATATAATTATAACTAATCAACTATTTAAATTAAAATTATTATTACACGAATTATTATAACTAATCACCTATTTAATTGTAAATACGGTATCCGTTCCATTAACATAGAACTCGTACTAGTAACTCTTTTAATTATACTAATCGTCCGTTTAAATTTTAATAAATTTAAACTAATGAAAAAACGTAATTAATATGGAATATCAAACATAATTTAAATACCGAACGAAAAACACAATCATAATGTTTAGTACAAGTCGAAGACGATCCTTCTAAGGATAAATTAATAATAGTGATAAAACATAAACATGAAACTACTCCGAATCACGAGATGGCTCGTCCAGATCTTGTCCGAGGACGTCACGAACATGCGCCAAATGCTCCTCTATATTATCTACACGTCTGATGAGTGTCTGGAGCTATAACGGAACGGTGTGGACAGACTTGGACAACTGGGACAATTGTTCTCTCATAGCGAACAGTGTTAGAGCAAATTTATTTTCCAAACCGATCAAGCGGCATTGGAGCTCCATGCACAACGAATGCGTCGGCTCCACTATTGCCTGAATACTCCCCCTCAGCTCCACTAAAAAAGCCTCCGCCCAAGCTGGTCGCTGAGTCTGTCCCCCAACATTAGTGATACTTCTCTCGGAGTGGTCCATGGTCAACCTAGCAAAAACGTCCGAACATAAGCACAAACCGTTCGCACGCAGTTCAAACGGCAACGTTTATTTTTATATGCATCCGAACTCTTAAAATTAACTGTCTGAACTAAAGAGTAACATTCGGACGAAATGTATAGCATCCGAACGCAATATACCACAGTCCGAACGGTAATTCGACGAACACAAAACAAACACCACTATAGATGAACAAAGAACTCACAAAAATTTCATAAGTATTCAATTGAAATGCATGAAATTGAAATCCAAACTCACAAAGAAGGTCTTACCTGAAGTTGTTCGAGAGATCTCGAACGGAAAGTGAAAACTTTGAGAGAAAATTTTAAGAGAATAGAGTGAAAGTGTGATTTTGGCTAAATCTGGCCTGTTTAATTTGTAGAGAATGAGTCCGAACGGTAATATTGGGGTTCAGACTCCTATCAGGGGTTAGATTCACGCGTGGCCCAATCAAATTCAACGTCATTAAATATGACCGATTCGAGAAGCTGCTTAGAACTAAACCCGTCCGGACTGTATATATTGGTCCGGACGGTTTCCAGTGGAAGTTTTGCAACTTGGAAACACACAACTCGCAGAAATAGCATTCATACGCTTGCGGACAGTTTTTGTTTCGTCCGGATGTATGTATTTTTTCACGTGCGAAGGCTATAGTGGAGGTTCGGACATGATTGAGCGTTCGCGATGATTTTCAATTTGTCACTATATGCTAACGATTATTATTCGTCACGTGATCTCGTTTGGACGTTGTATCTGTTACGTCCAGACATTATTGTAAAAAAATTATGAAGATTCTGAACGTCCGAACGTGTTGATCATGAGTCCAGACGGTATTTTGTATTTTGTGACTATTTTAATCATCACTCATGCGTGACGTGTGGTATGTTGTCACACGCGATATACGTCCGAACAATTTTGGAACCTGTCCGGATGGTTTTGGCGTTCATGGGTGACTTTAGATGACGAAATTAATGTTTTGTCATGAAAAGGTCACTTTAGGTGACAAAATTTGGTTTGACACCCAAAACTTTGTCACCTAAAGCTATAATTCTTGTAGTGTCTGTTCCTTCTTGCGAGCCTCAATGACATGAGAAGGCCCTACAACCTTTATTGGATCTTTCTTGAAATTTTTATATGGTTTCTTTCTTTTCTTTCCAGTCCCATGACTCATAACATTGCCTAAATGATGATCTTGTTGCTTAAGCCTTGCCTTTTCTTATAAATTCAGAATAAACTAAACAAGAAAACTTTCATCAACATTCATGCCCAGAGTTTTGAGTATGGCAGCTAGATTAGTCATTTCAAGGACATGATTTGCATTCCACGGTTACCATAAATTTTGATGGTGGTAAGTTCAGCCATTAATCTCCCTCCAAAGGACTTCTCTACTAAATGGAAATGATCTTTAATAGCCTTGAAATATTCCTTAGCATTATCAATTTGAGGAAGCGATGACTTATATTATTTGCAATACACATTCTCATAAACATAATGCTCAATCTGTTCGATCTTTCCCATGAATACCAAGATGAAATTGAATATTTTCTTTCCTATCAGAGAAGTTAGATCCATTAAAGATCGCAACAGATGAGGCAAGCGAATGAAGCGAAACTGGAAGTGGCACTATAATACAAATTACAACAATTGGTTTGTTACCTTTGGGCATCCATTTCCAATATCACTACTAATCTATCAGATATCCCATTTATTTAATAATTACTTGAAAGTTGGTGCACCTTTGGGTCAAACCGTAATAATCAAATAATAATTCCATAATTTTTGCAAAGTCATAATTCAATTAAATATTTGCCACTTTCTAGCAAGCTCAATGTAGTGATGACAAGCTACCCATAATATAAATATTGATTGATGAAATGACTTAGCAAAATAAAATACAGTCTATGTTTAAACTAGATAAACATATAAATCTATCAAAATATGCATAATATTTCGTGTCATTAAGAAACCAATGAGAATTTAATTTGGCCCATATCATCAATTACATGTCAATTAACAATTAATGGCATGTGGCAACAATTTTTTTTCTTTTTTAACAAGCGTCATAATATCTCACATTCAATTGCGCATGCGTGTTCAAAAAATTGTGACACATAAAGGCCAAAACCAAAACTGTAATCCCACTACGTACATTCCCGAGGTTGTAGTTTGGAAACACATAAAAAAAAAATTTGGGTTTCAAAATCAAAGGTACAAAATTTACAGAGATCACTAATGGAGTTAAAACAAAACAGTACGATTTGATAAAGATATTTAAAAAAGGGTAAAATACACTTTGCTCCCCTTATCTTTGGGGTCATTTACACTTTGCACCCCGATATATTATTTTTGACACATTGGACCCTTAACTTACACATTTTTTCACTTTGGACCCGCACCTAAATTGCCCGTTAATTTAGACGGATTCCGTCAAAATTTTACACATTGCCCCCCTTATCTTTTGGCGTATGTACACATTGCCCCCCTTTATCTTTGGGCGTATGTACACATTGCACCCCACGTTTTGACGGAATCTGTCTAAATTAACGGGCAATTTGGGTGCAGGGTCCAAAGTGAAAAAATGTGTAAGTTAAGGGGTCCAATGTGTCAAAAATAATACATCGGGGTGCAAAGTGTAAATGACCCCAAAGATAAGGGGGGCAAAGTGTATTTAACCCTTTAAAAAAAAAATATATATATATATATATATATACATCTCAAAGCGTACATGATGTGCATTAGTCAGATGGAAGAAAAATAAAATAAAAAAATTCATAGAAAAAAAGTTACAGAGATATGTTTTGTTACACTTTTTAACAAACCATCATTCAAACGTTAACAAACTATTATTTATGTTCAAACTATTATTTAAACATTAATAAATCATCATTCAAACGACATATATCTTTGTTACGGAGAAAATTAAGATATTTTAAACAAAATATTCTATCTATTAAAATCTCTTGGATATCGATAATAGACACGTGAATACAACACTATTCGCACAATAGAATTTCAATTGAAACAAAATATCCTATTAAAGTTTCAAACAGAAATTCTTATCAAAGTCAACATTGATTATCAATAATAACAACAGAGATGATAAAACAAAACTGGTTGTAAAACATCAATCAAAATCTCTATATTAATCAAAAAATCATGAAAGTTTCAACAATGCTTTGATACCTCATGTAAGTTACCATGATCTATAAACTCGATAAGATTTTCAACTATCACAATTTTCACATGTATCAATAACTATAATGCGGAATTAATCATTTATGAGAAGACACACTAGAATCCATGTGATGAGACCTATTCTGCTTGCCTTTCTCCTTCTCTCTCTATCTCTATTGTTTCAATGAGAATCCTGACAGTTATATAAGGCAGAGAGGACAGTTTTCCCATGTTAAAAATAACACACCACTACCCATCAAAGTGGGCAAATAGAAAACAACTTCCCCTATAAAATCTCACTAAGTGAACATGTTTTAACTTCTTAGAGCCGTTACCTCATTTATTTAAAATTCAAATAATGTCTAATATTTTCCATTAAATAGGTCACATGGGACATTAAATCCAACACTGACCCCCTCTGTTTGACTCTTGCAAGGAGATGAGGGAGTCAAATCTTGTCCGCTCCGTGACAAACCGGAAGTGAGGAGAGCAAAATGGGGCCAATCCAACCCTTTACCCCTCCTCAGCTAGGGCTTTGCACTTATGAGAGGAGGGATGAAGTGCAGCTTCTCTCCCTCTGCCCAAGCTTGTGAGTGGGGTGGTAGAGGAGGGGTAAATCTAGCCATCCTTGCTACCCCCAAACTGGGTGAGAAGGGGTCGCGGTTATAGAAGAAAAAGGGATTGAGCAAAGTTTCCCCCTCCTTCTACTTGGCACTGATCTCTGCCTCTCCCAGTGGCATGGAGGGAAACGACTCATTCTTCACCCTAGCTTGATTTCTTTGTTACGTTTTAAAAAAAAATTAATTTTCTAATTTAATTTTTTTTTAATAAATAAAATTGAAGATGTTTTCTCTTAAATTGATGTAGGTCCCATTTAAAATTGATTTTCAAACCAATTTCTCAAGAGCCTGTTTGGTTGAAGGAGGTATTTGAGAAATTGGTTTTAGACCTAATTTTAAATGATGAAATCGGAATCCAATCTCGTTGCCAGGCTGGAGGAAATGAGATATTAATTTTACCTTCCCCAAACCAGTACTCAACCTCTACATTTCAACGATCTCTAACATCTCACCAATTGGTTTAGATCCATCCATTGCATTAGCTGGTTTATGGTTTGATTAGTGGTTGCTAGTTTGCATTAAAACAAAAAAAAAATTGTAGGTTTTATTATTATTATTATTGTATATATATATATATATATATATATATTTAGTTTCCCCATTTGCATCAAAAGAGCAAAGTTTTTTTTTTATTTTATAAAAAAGGGGTAATGTCATAGTACGTTTCCTAATTATAGGCCAAAATCAATTTTATTCTCCTAAGTTTCAAAATAGAGATTTGCATCTTTTATGTTTCGAACATAATCAATTCTCGCCTTTTATTTGAAATCACCGTCAAACAAAAAAAAATGATATGATTTTATTTTGTAAAAATCATTTGAGAGCTAGAATATAATACGAGAATTGATGTGTATTTGAATCATAAGAGCTAGTAATCAATAATATAATACTTCGATACAATGACATGTTGCGCTTGTTATTGATCAAGAAGGAAATCCCAAAAGAATTAAACTTTTTGGTGCGATCGCACAGGAATTGAGACATTTAAATTTCACTAAAATAGTTGCATTTGAACCCAAGGTACTACAAGTATAATAAAGATGAGACTAATATAATTATAGCATTTCAATAAATTAGTAATAAAATAGATAAAATGAATTAGTAGATTTCTCTGATTGTATATATCTTTAACAATTCATTTTAAGACGAAAGATGAGTTTTTTTTTTTTTAAGAAATAAGTAGAAAGGTAAAAGATTAGTGGAGAATGCTTCATCTTTCGCTTTAAAAGGGAGAAAAGCCCACAATTGAATTTAAATCATGATAGAGAAAATAACACTGTAGTAGGTGATAGATGACGTAAAACTCTACTACATCTTGCCAGAAGAAAAGTATTGATAAATGATGGAGGAGGAATTTTTCCTTACTACAAAAGTCCATAATTAGAAGCCCCAAATATAGTAAGACAAGAGCCAGCCCATTTGAGGTGGCATGTGTCTTCTCGTGATAGTAAATCCATTAAAAGAGCTTGTCATAGCTGCTTTATGGGGAGTGGCGGCCCACGTGAACAACTATGATTACCAAAATCACTGACTGACGGTCTTAAAAGTGGAAGGAAACGATAAAGAATCGGTAAGCTTATTCTAACCGAAAGCTTGTTATTGATTAAGAAGGAAATCCCAAAAGAACTAAAATTTTTGGTATGATCGCACAGGAATTGAGACAGATAAATTTCACTAAAATAGTTTCATTAGCACCCGAGGTACTACAAGTATAATAAAGATGAGATTAATATAATTATAGCATTTCAATAAATTAGTAATAAAATAGATAAAATGAATTAGTAGATTTTTCTGATTATATGTATCTTTAACAATTCATTTTAAGACAAAAGACCGAGGTTTTTTTTTTAATTTAAAGAAATAAGTGGAAAGACAAAAGATTAGTGGAGAATGTTTCATCTTTCGCTTTATAAGGGAGAAAAGCTCACAATTGATTTTAAATCATGATAGAGAAAATAACACTCTAGTGGGTGATAGATGACGTATAACTATTCAACAATTGCCATAAGAAAAATATTGATAAATGACGGAAGAAGAATTTTTCCTTACTATAAAAGCTCATAACTAGAAGTCCAAATACAGTGAGACAAGAGCCAGCCCGTTTGAGGTGGCATGTGTCTTCTCGTCGATAGGAGGTCCATAAAAGAGCCTGTCATAGATACTTTATAGGGAGTGGCAGCCCACGTAAACAACTATGATTACCAAAGCCACTGACTAACAATCCTAAAAGTGGAAGGAAAAGATAAAGAATCGGTCAGCTTATTCCAACCGAAAGAGGATAAGTTTAACAGAGCCGGTGCCTGGTGAAAGATTGAATGAGATGGATAAGGTCTAAGGATGCTAGTGCCTAGACTGCGAAAAAAGCCCAAGGCCCAGCAAGCCCCAGGCCCAAAGAGGAAGAAAAGGGATATAGGGGAGGAGAGAAGGGGAGGAAGGTGCGCAATCTTTCTCACTTAGAATATAACCAGTAAACAAAAGATATAGAAAAATAGCAATTAACAGAAACATCAAAAAAATCCCTCAACGATGAGAACTCCATGTCTTAATTTGTTCTCTTTGCTTGTAGGAAGAAAAGAGCGTCTGAGCCTTTCAACCCGTCCCAAGTGCTCGACCTCAGGCCCAGCTCCTTCGGGCTCTTAACCCAGTGAACTTTGTGATAGACCGGTTAAATTTGACTCATTCAACAAATAATAATAATAATAATTGGTTTTACATCCACCCTTCCACAAAGGATATTACTGAAGGATTCTACCGACCTAGACCGTATCTAATCCTGTTTTTCTTTCTAAGCATATCTATTCCTCTAAAAAAAAAAAAAGAAATAGACGGAAAAAAGAAAAAATTTAAGCACAGAAATCTAGACATGTACAAAGATGGCATATAATATATATTTAGCAAGACAACCGAGAAAATGGAACATTTTCAGGCAAAACGATATTTGGAGGCTTGGAGCAGGTATAGCTGGAAACTGCAATAGATGATGTAGGCAAACACAAAACAGAAGAAAGCATGAATGCACAGCGACATAGAATTTACCAAAATTTAGATACATTCAAGAGGCGAAAGAAAACAAATGTTAGCTCTCTATTTCACTGCGTATCCAATCTTGTGAGCAGACTAAAGCTTGCACTGTAGACGGACTTAGTGAACTCCAATCACGATGGAGCTCTCTTCCTTCAGCGTCGAATGCAAACTCTGAAGCAAATTTTGACATGGGAATTGCTAACACATTGCGCGCCATCATGGATAGGATGGGATACCTAGGAGTGTGAACTTTCCACCAATTTAATATGTTGAAATCAACATTACGAGGAAAGAGTGGCTCCTCTAGATACTTATCGAGATCCGTTTTCATGCCTTCACTGTGAGAAGTTTCATGTAGATATTTGTCAAAACCCATCAGCCTGTCCCTTGAACCAGGTGAAGAACCACCCACTTGCCAGGCCAGACCTTGGTCAAGAGAAGCCAATGGCGAGCAGATTGAATGTTCATTGTAAAGCTCCTTAACACAATGAAAGATATCATCAACACGTTCTGAAGAACTGCTACCATAGATCTGTGGATAGTAATACTCAACCAATTTCATCTTGAATCGAGGATCTAACATGGCTGCAACTGCTAAACTAGAGCTGCATCTCTCCCAATATTCTTCAAACTTACTTCTCATCTTCAACGCCAGAGAACTAATAGAAGGGTCTGAATTCTTGCACCATTCAATCAACTGCAGGTGAATATCACAGAGTTCAGGAAAATATATATTTGCGGTTGATGACTTGTACCTTGTCAAAACATGAGTAACCTCAACAAAAAGTTTCAAGAAACTAGTAATAACACTTGCTCTCTCCCACTCTGTATCGGATGGGCACATTCTGTAGACAGGTTCATTTTCTTGCAAAAGAGAAAACGCCTCCCTGTACTCCAAGGCAACTTCAAGCATTACATATGTGGAGTTCCATCGCATTGAATTATCCAGACACAGGGTCTTCTGACTCTGAAGTTTAACTTCTTGAGCCACCTCATTGAACTTTGTTTGCATTGCTTGTGTACTTTTAATGCATTGAATGCTTTCCCGAATCTTTTGGGTTACATCACATAGAGCTTCCAAAGCATCCTGAACCATCAAATTAATAACATGTGCCACACAACGTACATCAAAAAATTGACCATTACAATAAAGAAATCTGTTCTGGGACAGCCTGTCTCTGATTCCAAAGACAATGTTATCATTTGTAGAACAACTATCAAATGTCATGGAAAACAACTTACGGTCAATATCCCAATCCATGAGGCATGTCATAATAACATCTGAACGCAAGTCTTCAGTATGTGAAGGATCAACCATAATGAAGTTTAGAATCTTTCTCTTTAATAGCCACGATTCATCAATGTAGTGTGCTGACAAACACAAGTACTCAGCATCACCATGAGCAGCCCACAACTCAGCACTGAGGCTGATTTTACCGGGCAATTTATCCAGCACTTCACTCACTTTTTGTTTCTCTTTCATGTAGATTTCCATACAATCAGCTTCAACTCTGTTCAATGTCACGAGCTCAAAAAGTGGCTGGAGGTTTTTAACGAACACTCTGAATCCAAAATGCTCAACCATGGCCAATGGATAGCCATGTAAAATGATCATGCGAGCGAGATCAAATCGACTTCGCCTCTGATCAAAGTTACTGTTTCCAGTCTTAACAATCTCATCTTTCATCTGCTCTTGCTCAAATCTAACATTCACAAGGTTAAGCATTCCGTCCTTCCTCTGCTCTTGATCCACATTGAAATTTGCAAGAGCAAGGGTCCCTTCCTTTTTCTTTTCCCTTGCTGCAATATATTGAGGTATGCCATGGTTGGATCGTCTCTGGCACCTAATTAGGTGATTCCTCAAATGTGATGTTCCACTAGTACTAGATCCACTAAGCTTCTTCTTACAATGCCTACATATAGCAACGCAGGTGTCACCTTTTTTAATCCTATCAAAGTCTTTCCATACAACAGATTTCAAACGACTAGAATTGACTATGACTGCATCTGACAAATCCATTGCAAGAGCTTAATCCTTCACCGATATCTGCAAATTGGAAATATGTAAATATGTCACGCTTATAAACCAACAATGACAGATATAAAATATCGCAACCACAGACATAAGACATAGGTTGTTGACTCCATATATGACAAATCCATTTCAAGTAGTATAAGAGGATATACAAAAAAACAACCATCAGATAATGACATGATTACATATATCACTATGAACCTAAAAAGAACGTCAGGACCTCTTTCTATTCAAAATCAACCAAAAAATCAATGTCTAAACACATCTACACATGCTTATCATGAATTCCTCCAATTACAACTTTACAAGTTGGAAAACCACAAAATCTCTAAGAGCCAGCATCGTGAATCCATCTTTTCTACATAGAACTTGAGACTTTCGTACGAAGAAACAAAGAGATCTGTATTCCAAACAGTCATCTGCATTATAAGACATCATTACTGGCTTGGTTGTGGCTGAAGAGAATACTAATTCCACGTCAGTATATTACATCCAAAACGACGGTGATGAAGAAAAGAAGAAAGGACTTTCAACTCCTTGTTAGTGCATAGGACTCAAAATATGTAGGTAGTAAATGTGGTCTAAAATCCATACGAGAAACCAGACGCAAATTTATTGCAATCAAATACATAGCTTATAAGAAAACTGGAACCCAATGACAAATTAACAAACAAAGAATACGAGAAAATAATATGGTAAAGCAACATAAACATGAATAACAATTAGAAAAATGATGAGAAATTTTTCATGATTTTATTTTCTCTGTTAGGGATATCGATGGATTACAGAGGACATAGGGGCAGTGACGGAGCCAAGATACCAATAAAATCCAAACATTGTGTGCAACCAGTAATTTCAAACAAGATTTCTTTCTATATCCTTGTATACTAATATATAAATATGCATGTGTGTCTGTGGGTGTACTCTCAACTTAGACATTTCCTAGCACAGTGGAAGCCAATAATGTTTTAGAGCATAGATATTGATCATCTATTCATCTATTTGTCCTACAGATGCAAAAGAAGTGCATAAGTCCCAGCCAACTAAGTGCAAGAATTCCAGCAATATATCCATATCACCGACTAAATGGAATATCAATTTAGAGGCCATATATGACTAAGGATCTTAACATTAAAGAAAAATGGACCGAGTAATGTTTCACTTTAGTATGACCCCATAAAGCAGCATTTTCTAATAATTAAACTGAAAAAGAAGAAAGAAAGAGTCAAGCACAACATAGTGACACTACAAAAAATTAAACATCTTTTGGATAACAAAAAGAATTAATACACCCATTCTATGCACTTGGCCCGAGAAGACAATTGGTACCAGACTGGGAGTTATTAATTGGGTTGGGGAGCACAGCAAACCCTGAATACTTAGGTCTAGTGTAAAGCCAATAATTAGTCCAATTGCAGCCATATATGAGGAAGGTCGAACTCCGACATTACAGTTGAAATGTTATACCCAAGGCCATCCATCTATATGCTGACGGCAACATGAATAAAACATGATGAATATGGATGTCACACACTTTGCACTAACCATACATCTGCTTACTATACAAAAAACCATTGTCTACAAGGTGCTCACCAAGATAGGCATTCCAAGGATTCTCAAGCTCTTACTAAATTCTCGATTTTGTTTTCTTGTATGTCATAGTCAATGAGTGTTCGTAGATGGTGTTTGCATATCAATATTTTGGTTTATGGGACTTGGTGAAAAAGTGGATTCAGTTTATAGAAATTAGTAAAAAAGTGAAGAGAGAGATGATTTAAGTGAATTTTTTATATTTATTGTAATGGAAAGAAATGATTTGATGGGGAGAGAGAGATTATTTTATACTTAATTTATTAGACCAAAATTTTGGGGGTTCAAATATATTTTTTTTTTTGATAACGTGGAAATCTCCAAAGCCGGACCCGTTTGGCCCAACCCTAAAGTACAAACCATGGCCCACTAGACCGACCCCACAACCCAGGGAGCAGATAAGTCAAGAACTCGCCCAGCAGCAAGAAAATCCATCCCACACCCTTGAGACTCGAACTTAGTATGTCGAGCCCTAAGGAGGATGTCCCTCCTAACCACTGAGCTATCGCCCTTGGGGGTTTGGGTGGTCAAATATTTAGAACGCAAACACCACTAGTAATAGGCAAGACCATCGTAATAGGCAAGATCATCTGTCTACTAAGTCCCCAACTTTCCCATGCATTCATGCTATTGCCACCTTTTGTCAACTGCTTGATTACCAAGATGCCCCCATCTAATCTTCATGGTGCTAGACATTCAATCACTAGTCCCAACAAGGCCTGGCTATTTATAATTTTGGAGGGGGCAAGCCCCTTGATCTTTTATTCATAATTGCCAAGTGTTTGGAAAAAGCACTACCCTAGTAACCTAGTAGTTTTTTGTCAAGAATTTCTCGCGAGTGAATGCACAGGGAGATAGGGCCTCCACTGCTGGGAAAAGCAACGAAGGTGGGATGGGAAGAGGGAAAGATGTCAAAGAAACGTGATTCTCTAAAGCTTCCAAGTATACTCATAGCATTACTAGAAAGTTTACAAAAGCCTCCCAAGATCTTGCAAAAAAAATATCAAAAATAGCTGAGAGCCAAAGAAGATAACTCTGTATCTTACAGAAGTCTCAAACCAGAATGTTTTTTGCTAGAGAAACATATGCCATGAGACAAGACATGGTAGACTTTTCCTTGAATCAAAAGTCTACCTGTACAAGTCATATTTCAATTTTTTGGCTACTCTGTGTGACTCTTAATAAAACAACAACAAACAGGAAACTAAAACCACAAACTATTCAGCTCCGAATTTGCAATTTAACATGCTCAAAGCAATAATCAACCACAAAATAGGATTTAATCAATAAACTGAAAACCAGACATGCTTTACTGGGAACAATCAGTTAATCAAAAAGAAAAAAATTGTGCCGTTAGTTTCAGTGAAACCTACAATGCCCTTCCAACTCAAATTCGTCCTGTAGTACAATCCAACTGTGACAACTCTGCTAAGCAACGTTTCTGAAAGTAGCATTTTTGGTAATTGTCTCTAAAACCAAACAGAATAATGTTTTCCTAGGAAAATTTCCATCCAAATATCTTGCATAAAACAAAACATGGCGTAACTAAACAAATAAATTGCTTGTCAGAGGGCACTGCAACAAGACCCACCAATTTCTCTTAGGAGCAACTCAAACATTGCAGTCATCAGAGCAGACAAAAGATTAACACAAAGCTAAATACAAAATTTGCATTCACTAAAATCTATCACTTTTCTGGAAAAAAAAAGAATGTAATCCGCGTCCAACATCCGGTCCAGGACCCGTGCCTAGTTACCACGGTCTTGACTAAGCAAGCAACCGGATAGGGGACAAAAAACATTCGGAAACGACCAAAGGGGCTCGGGTCGACCTGCAAAAATTGAGGAAATCCGGCGATAATAAACGAAACCCAACCCTGCCGGATCGGTATGCGTCGGACCCGCCTGACCCAATGTCACGGACCCATTCGAAGGGGAGGAGAAGACAGGAAGTCGGGAGGCGAAGTGTTACGTCCGATAGGAGAAGCGTGCATCGTCTGATCTAGGGCTACTAAGACGGCCGGGCTGGGCTGGGGCCTGTTGGGCCAGTTATGTAGTTGTCTTACTTTACTGGATATTGATGGGATTAATTGTGTAATTAGTGAATAGGAATTGTGATTGTTTGGATGGAAAGGAAAATAGACCTGACTATTTCGAGGTGTTCACCCTCTGTTTGGCTTTAACAGCATAATTTTCATATCATTCATCATAGCAAACATTCTTATACAAGTAGATAATTGGGCCCTATCCTAGACCAAAATTCTAACTGGATCACTAGTCCACTGGGATCCTAAAGCAATAAAGTAAGACACAATTCAACTAATTAAGATAACTAGACAATTAGCCCAATAGGCCCAAGCCCAACTCGGCCATCGTACTACCCTAGATTAGACGATGCATAATTTTTTTATTCGACATAACACTTCGCATTTCCTACTTGAACTCTCCCGATTTTCTATCTTCTCCTTCCTTTCGAATAGGTCTGTGACATTCCCTTTCCCAACAAAAGACCTAGTGTCACGCCTTGAATACTATCTCGAAGAGGGTTAATGACAACTACAAGCGTTTGCCATGACGAACGCCCCATCGCACTTAATCTTGTAGCGGATTTTTTTTCTTAACTCGTTATTATTAATTTAGAAAGTATGAGTCACTCTTAGTTTCTAAAAATTCTACTAAAAAAAATTATTCTTATCACTAATTGACACATAAATCCTCACTCATTCTTATGTAATGTATGAATATGTAAGTAAATATACACAAGCGGATCTAGCAAGGGGTGGCTGAAAAATCTCTTACAATTTTTTTTTTTTAATATGGGCTACCCCCTTAGACCCAAGCCCTGAGGCCCACCCCCCTCAAACCCAGCTCAGACCTAGGCGCCTCGTCCCCCAACGACCCAGGCCCAAGCTTCTAGGCCGGCCCAACCCGTCTAATTTTTTTAAAAAAAATACCAGAGGGCGAAACAGCTCTGCTTTAAAAAAAGAAAAAAAAAAACCAGGGTGAAACTCGCGTTTTACCCTGGTTAATTCGGAGCCCACCCCACAACTTCAATTTTTCCTCCTTTTCTCTCCGACGCCCACGACCCAGCCTCTCTCACTCTGCTCCCCACCTCCTGACACTAGCCTCTGCCCTCCAGCCTTTGTCCCTCTCTCCTCCTCACTCTGCCTCCACATAACGCCAGCCTCTAGCCCTCTCTAACTCTACCTCTCCTCCTCCGGACCTCCACAGTCCACAGAACGCCGGCTCAGCGCTCTCTCTCTCCCTCTCTGCCTCTTCATCCCTCTCTCCTCCTCCACAGGACCACAGCTCTTTCTCTCTCTCCAATCTCCGACTCTCTCTCTCTCTAGCCTCTAGGTACTCTCTCAACTCAAGTCTCTCTGTAACTCTTTTTATTTTTCGATTAGTGACGAAATTTATTTTAAATTTTGATGAATTATGTGATAAATTTTGGTTAGCAGATTAGGATTATTGAATTTATTGTGAACCGGATAGAGAATTCATGAATTCATGTGATGCAATTCATGTGATTGAATTTATGTGAGGAAATTTTGATGAATTAAGTATTGATAGAGAATTCATGAATTTGCAATCTTTCTAAGCAGAAGATATTTGTTGTAAAAACCCAGATACAGTCACTCACATATACAAACTCGAATCAAATTTCTAACTTCTGATTCGTGTAAGTAAAAAGGAGAACAAGATTTGATATTTTGGGGCTTATAGAAGGCAAGAGGAGAATTGGGCTATCTTACTCATTAAGATCAGAAGGAGGGCATCATTTTTGCTTTTCTTATTTCCTATAAGAACTTGATGTGCGCTTT
This sequence comes from Morella rubra, assembly GCA_003952965.2. Taxonomy (NCBI): domain Eukaryota; kingdom Viridiplantae; phylum Streptophyta; class Magnoliopsida; order Fagales; family Myricaceae; genus Morella; species Morella rubra. The sequence continues at coordinate 22,163,558 of CM025855.1, forward strand.
TGAATATTTAAGTTATGTTTCATTTTCCTAGTAGAACTGTCTTAATAAGCTTATAATGTACTTAGTTCCTTTTAATTTGCTATTAGGTCTTAGTATCTTTGAATTGTCATGTAGGCCTTAAATTCAAAAATGTTATGTGCTTAGTTCCTTTCAATTGGTAATTTTTCCTTAGCTTTTATTCATTATTCTACTATGTAGTGTATGTAGTGTAGTATAGAGTTTGTGGAAATTATGTTATTTTTAATTTTAGTTTCTTCTTGTTTGAAAAATAGATCTGTTGCAAGATCATGTTGTTTTTATTCACCAAATGGTAAATATTTCAATCCTCGTGTTAGTCTTTCCAGGATTTTTTTTTTTTTAAGTGTGCTTAGAGCATTTGTGTAGGATGCTCAGCTAGCACTCCTTTTAGTTTTCTCTTAAGTTGCATTTTGCTTTAAGTGACGAACCTTTTGTGCTCTACTAGAGAAATTCATATAAATTATAGGGTATAGCTTCATTATGAAATTATATTGATGAATTTTGTTTTGTTTAGATAATGGCTAAGTTTTTGATAAAGAAGCCAGCCAGCGTAGGGTCGTCTAGTACTCCTAACGTAGCTGCTACTTCTGAAACAAATACTAGTTTGAAAAGACCTTGTATTTTGTTTAGTCCGGATGATATTGTTGCTGACCCAGGGTTATGTAAACCATTTAAGAATATGATGTTGGGATTAGAGATCAAGTTCGTAGGGAGTATTTGATCAAAGGTCCTTGTCAACCACTTGGCCATGATTTTCCTAAGAAGCAATATGGGAAAACAACAAGGGGTTTTAGAGAGTTATGGTTCAAAAATAATGAATGGTTGAAATATAGTGTATCAAAGGATGCAACGTATTGCTTGTGGTGTTATCTATTTAGGCTAGCTAGAGGAGGAAATTCGGGGGAGATGTGTTTACATCTACAAGATTTAGCAATTGGAAAAGGCAGTGGAAGTTTTTGGTGAGCATGTTGGAGACATTAATAGTGCTCACAATAATGCTAGAAAACAATGTGAAGCACTCAGAAATCAGTGACAAAATGTGTCGCACATGTTATCAGCATATGGGTCCAATGTAGAGCATGTTTATCGCATTCGTTTGACAGCAATTTTAGATTACATTCGTTATCTGTTGATGCAAGAATTAACTTTTCGTGGTCATGATGAGTCCGAGAGTTCAATGAGGAAGGTCAATTTTCTTGAGCTCTTGGAATGGTACAGCTTACGTAATGAAAAGGTTGCTAAGGCAACTCTTCTTAATGCTCTGAGAAATAACCAAATGACTTCTCCAAAAACTTAGAAGGAATTGGTGAATGTTGCTGCACCGGAGACTACACTTGCCATCATTAAAGATATTAGGGATGGATATTTTTCACTTATGATTGATGAGTCTCAAGTTACGTCAGTGAAGGAGCAAATGACAGTGTTTTGAGATATGTGAACAAACATGGACAGGTGATAGAAAGGTTTATTGGTGTGGAACATGTTACCGACACTTGCTCCCAATCTTTGAAAAATGCTATAGACAAATTGTTTGCAAAACACGGGTTATCAATATTCAGGTTGAGAGGTCAAGGGTATGATGGGGCATCAAACATGTGAGGCCAGTTCAATAGGTTGAAATCGCTCATTTTGAGGGATAATCCTTCTGCGGCCTATATTCATTGTTTTGCTCACCAACTTCAATTGGTTATTGTGGCTACTGCAAAGAATAACATCAAGTTTGTGATTTTTTCTCTTACACTATGAAGATTGTGAATATAGTTAGAGCTTCTTGTAAAAGGAAAGATTCTCTTCAGCAAAGTCAACATGAGAAGATAGTGGAGCTATTGGATAAGGAGAAATATTTAGTGGAATGGGCAAAAATCAAGAAACCAGTCTCGTACGACCAGGTGATTGGGGTTCATACCACATTACAATAATGCATCTCTTCATTACACTACAAAAAAAGGCACCTATAGCGACGGTCGAAACCGCCGCTATAGGTCCCAAAACCGCTGCTATAGGCTACCGCCACTATATCACCATCGGTATAGCCCTATAGCCGCAGTTATAGAGATCGCTGGTGAATACGTCGGCTCTATAGCGGCGGTCACCCAGCGGCAGCCAGACTGCGCTATAGAGCCCAACCGCGGTTGCGGTTTTTTCCGCAGACGTGCTATAGCGGCGGTCAATAGACCGCCGCTACAGATTATAGCAGCGGTCATGTGACCGTGGCTATATTATAGCGGTCAGCTATAGTGTTATAGCTACGTCACATGACCGCTGCTATAAGTGTTTCTATAACCTATAAGTTGGATAACGGCGATCAGTGACCGCCGCTATAGGTGTGTTGTTTTTTTTATTTTTTTATTCGAATTTCGTTTTTTTTTATATATTTTCCTGCCTTACAAATTTTGTTATAGATTTTAATTGATTAATGCAAACAAAGAAAAGTGTAATAAAACAAAATATTTTTCATTATAAGCATGTCTTACAAGTTTTGCATCAAACAAAAATAAGTGAAGGGCATTTTTTCAATAGTCTAAAAACTAACAAGTCATGACATTTAACTACAAATAACTATAAATTTAATCCTCTCCACCTTCACCACCTTCATCAGCACCATGTGCTCCTGCACTTTCTGCATCATCGGCATTGTCTGCGATTGCAATATTGGAAAATTAATAAACAGTAATGACATGAACAAAGATAAAAGAGCTTAGTACATACTTAAAACTAAATTAATGGCAGTATTCATTTATGTTTGTATCTTACCAACACTCGTTTTCCGACTTGCATGAGATGATCTATGAATTGCTGGTGAAACGTGATTGTTATTTGCAACATCTTGGTATTGACGTTGCTTCTACAACAGTTAAACAAACATTAATTTCTCTTTTTCTTACATCACAAACACGAATTCATGATGAAATTGTAAATTACAAATAAGAATGGTAATGATAAGTACTATACTATTAAACAAACTAATGAAGTACTACATAACCAATTCATATAATTTTTAGCAATAAATTCATACATTCCAATTCATATATTTCCTAGCAACCAATTCATACACTTCAATTCATATATTTCCAGCAACCAATTCATACATTCCAATTACTATTTTTCAGCAATCAATTCATATATTTTCAGCAACCAATTCATATAATAGTATAATACAACAAGTCAACAACCAATTCATAAGCCAACACTCCAACAAAACCAATCTCCAATCTCCAACAAAATCAATCTCCAACACAACAAACCCAATAATCCAATTCATAAGCCCTGACCTCCAATCTCCATATAATTAATTTCATTCATATTTTATAAAATACGAAAATATACATTGAGTCTAAGTCACTGACCTGAACAACAATGCAAAACCAACACAGTTGAATTATTTCATGAAGTTCGAATGGGGGGGAGCTGAAATTCGTGAAATTAAAAAGGGGAGGAGATTTGAAGTTCGAATGGGAGGGGGGGCTGAAATTCGCGGAGGGGGCGGGGAGCTGAAATTCGCCAAGGGGGGAGGGGAGCTGAAATGCGCGAAAAGGGAGCTGAAATGCGCAAAGGGGGAGCTGAAATTCGCGAGAAGGGAAGGGGGCTGAAATTCGCGAAGGGGGAAAGAGGGGGGGAATTTTACTGAAACGTGCGTTTCAGTATAAATTCTATAGCGGCAGTCAGTGACCGCCGCTATAGATTGCCTTAGCTACGGTTTTCATAACACCGCCACTACATGTTGTCTATAGCGGTGGTCAGTGACCGTCACTATAGTGACTGTCGCCATATGTTGTATATAGCGGCGATCAACGAACGCCGCTATATAAACCGCTGCTATATTGGGTTTATAGCGGCGGTTATGACCGCCGCTATCTGCCGCTATAGGCGTATTTTCGGTCACGTTTTAAGTAAACCGCCGGGATATGGGGTATATAGCGGCGGTTTTGGTGACCGCCGCTAAAAAGACCGCCTCTGTAGACCTGTTTTTTTGTAGTGTTATGTGGTCAGCAGTGTTGGATGTGCTTGAAAACATAGCAGAGGATGACACTTGTACAGAACAAAGATTCACAGCTCTGAGTATGCTGGATAAAATTCAAAGCTTCGACTTTGTATTCACTATGCATTCTTTGAGAAATATATTGGGAATTATACATGAATTGTCACAGGTAATCACAAACACTACTAATTTTTATTAAAAAGTGTTCACTATATATTTGTTGATAAATATAATGAGAATTTCAAATGAATTGTCACAGGCCTTACAATGAAAGGATCAAGACATTGTTAATGCTATGAATTTGGTTAGAATTGTGAAGTGTCGGTTGTAGGATTTAATGGAGAAGGAATGTGATAATTTTTTTGGAAGAAATCCAAAACTTTTTGTGTGAATAATTATATCATGTGCCCAATATGGAAGACATTATTCCAACTAGCAGTCGTGCTCGGCGTGGAGGGCAAACAATTATTTATTTGCATCATTTTCGTGCGGAAGTGTTTTGCCAAGTTATTGATTTGATCGCTCAGGAAATTGATCATCGTTTCGCAGAAGCAAGTATGGAGTTACTTCTTTGTATAGCATGTCTTGATCCAAGAAACTCATTCTCAGCATTTGATCATGCTAAGTTACTTCGTATTACTGAGCTTTATCTAGAAGATTTCTCAGAAATTGATCATGTTATATTTAAAGATCAACTTCGAAACTACATTTATGATGTGAGAAGTCATGATGCTTTTTCTGAGTTTCAAGATATTGGAGGTCTTGCTGTGAAGATGGTTGAGACAAAAGAATACTCTGTATCCATTAGTTTGCTTATTGAGTTGGCATTGGTCTTACTAGTTGCGACTGCAACCATTGAGAGAGCGTTCTCTATGATGAAGTTTATTAAAATTGACTTGCATAATAATATGAGAGATGAATGGATGAATGATTATATGGTGGTATACATCGAGAGGGAAATTTTTGAAACTATTGAGAACAAAGCTATTTTTCAATGTTTTCAGAAGATGCAGTCGCGTAGTATCCAATTGCCATCTCTCAGTATTGACAAATAGTACGGTACATGTAATTCAATATTTTTAGTGTTTTTAGTCCTTTAATTTTTGATATTTTAACTCTTAAGACAATTTTTTTGCATTACATATTAAATTTTTTTTTTGTAATTTTTCTTTAAGAGTTTTCCTCCCTTTCGATTGCATTCCTGGTTCCGTCACTGCTTGAAATTATTCCAGATATCGTTGAGAGAGCCCTACGAGAAATAGAGATCTGATCAGCAATTAGCTTTAGGACTTGGAAAAAAGAAAAAGAAAAAAAAAGAGAGAGTAGCTTTAAGATTGTTATTGTTATTCACGGGGCATGGAATTGCATGTGTTTGCATATGGTTTAATAAAATAAATATAAAATATTTTTTTATAATAAATATAAAAATTTACTCAGCTTTCTACCGTTCGAAGCATTTGTTCGTTTTTAGGCTTGGGTGTTATTCAGACGTGTCGTTGGGTTTGCTGACGTGTGTTGCTTCTTTTTTTTTTCCCCCTTCGGTGTGTTGCTTCTCTTTGCGTCAAAGCGTGTCTTTTCTTTTACATCCATGCATTATGCCGCTCTTTTTCTTCAGTGTTTTCTTTTTTCGATTTTGGGATAAATGTAAAATTAGCTGCTGTGCTATCACGTTTTATCGAATAAGTCTTCAGATTATAAAAATCATAAAATTATGATTGGTCTCTATGTTCTACTTCGGTTTTGGTCGTTAGTCCCCAAGCACCTTTCAGTCAAGTGCATTTACAGAACCAATGAACACGCGTCAGCCCTTGCCACTTTGCATATTACCTGGATGCACACGTCGATAGCTCTACCATGTCAGCATCTAATCTCCCGCCTGTGCAACCAAGCATTTCCTACCAGACAAGCGCAAATCATTTTCAGGGACCATATATATCGAGTGGGACAGTAGAAGAGAACGTTCAGAGTTACTGCCTTCGCAAAACATTATCCCCAAAACGTTTGAGGGCACCATGTGAGCATCCACATGCATGACACTGGATCTTGTAAGTGTCAGGCATGGTCTCACATGGCCCACATGCCCCCATGCATGTGACACTTTGTCATGCGTGACACATGGTTGTCACTCAAAGGAGGCTGAGGAGAGGCTATCCCTCACTTCTACACACAACACACTATAAAAAAACAGGTCTATAGCGGCGGTCTTTGTAGTGGCGGTCGCTAAAAACGCCGCTAAAAGGTGTTTTTAGCGGCGTTTTTGAAAAAAAAGCTGCTAAAGGGGGTCTATAGCGGCGGTCTTTTTAGCGGCGGTCAGTGACTGCCGCTATAGACCCCCTTTAGAGGCGGTCTTTATAGCGGCGATATTGACCGCTGCTATAGATCCCCTTTAGCAGCGTTTTTTTGCAAAACGCCGCTAAAGGTGGTACCCTGTAGCGGCGGTCAAAGTGACCGCCGCTATAGCCGCTATAAACTAAAAAAACTATTGGGTCTATAGCGGCGGTCTTGCCGACCGCTGCTATAAACCCCACATTCAGCGGCGTTTGCGTCTACAAACGCTGCTGGAAATTAACCTACAGCAGTGGTTGTATGTTGACCGCTACTATAGGTATAAGATCAAATATTTTTTTTAATTAGTTGTAATTTTTTTAATGTTAATAATTATGTTAAATATTATTGTATTTATGTTAATATATAATTTAGTTTGTCATGTATGTGGAAAAGTTAAATTTAAAGACATCTTTAATAAAATATGAAGTTAGAGAGAGTGTTGTGAACATTAAAGTTGTTGCATAATATGTTTGATTATGACATAGTATTTAATTTCAAACAAAAAGATATTGTGAGATTAATTAGCTTATGCAATTAAAGTACATAACTTAATATCAGGTCATAGTTATTATGGTAATTGAATATTTTATTGATTATAATTAACAATTATATTTCAATAATTTGTAATATAAGACTAATTAATTAGGACATATTATTTATTTCAAAAAAAGATATTGTGAATTTAACTTATACAATTAAAGTACATGTAATGTAAACCCAAGGACTAATATTTGAAAAAATGAAACCTAAGGACTAAAACGTAAAAGCGTGTAAAACCTAAGGACTGAACTGCTAAATTTCCTAAAAAAAACTACAAATAAAAAAAAACTTTGAAGTGAAACGCTGCCGTTCCCCCACCTCCCCTCCCCCTCTCTTAAAAACTCCCTCACGTGCCTCCCCCTCCCCGCGCGCGCCCTAATTCGCGAAATCTCTTCCCCGCTCCCTTTTTTATTGTTATGCTCATTTTGGGCTCCGGATTCGAGCTACGTCTATGGCTTCCGGTGCAGGAAACGAGTCTACGAACGATTCCTCGAGCTCAAAAGAGGTAGAGAGGCCTCCGAAGATTATTAAAAAAAATAAGCGTAGGAGAGAACTCAGTCTCTACTGTGTGCGCCACACCTATTGATCTTTATCTTTTCTTTCATGGGCTCTATATTACTGTGTCTATCACATTCTACTTCTAATCTCACACATAAGTTGAGCTGAAAGAACTGTCTCTTCTCTCTCTTTTTGTTCGGACACATATAAACTTTTTTTCTTGGTTTTTCGTTGGTGGGTGTTAATGGCCAATGCATCTGGGTTCTTCACTCCTTCGGTTCCCAGCTTGGGAAGGAGGATTCAACCTCCGAGAGGGCTTTGCCGATCTGGGCTTCGCTCCCCCGAGGGATTGTTCAACAGGGTCTTCTGCTCCAGCACCAGTCAAGGCGGAGAGAAGCTTTCTGCTGGCGCTTCCCCTTCTGAATCTCGGGTACCCAGGTGATTTCCATTTCTGATTTCTTTCATTATCTCGGTGATTGATCAATTCTTATTTTCATCTCTAATGCCTATGGATCTTGAAAGCAATTGGGTTCGAATGCACGAGCTGAGTTTCTTAGAAAATATTTAAAGAGGTGTACCTGAGTTTATAATCTATAATCTCTTTTTGGAAGAATCTCTTTTTGGAAGCGAATGGATTCGAGAATCTTTATTCTGTCTTTCACTTCAATGTTTTTTTTTGTTTTTTTTTTTTTCATCTTCTTTAACTTTGTGATGAGTGGTGTAGTAGGGGCATGGGTGATTTTCTGTTGCATGGGCTCTCATTTGAAATAGTCTAGCTGTTTGTTATGCACAAGATAGAATCATCTAAAGGTGAATATAGCTTTAGTAACTTTCTGATGGTGAGAGACACGTAGAACGGTGATAAAGGTGTTTATTGTTTGTTTCTGTGATTTATGGGGACTCTCGCGATTGCTTCCCATGATTCTTATAAGCTGGAATGTAGTCTAACATTCTGGCCAATAGAAGAGTAAAAAATGTCTTTGAGTTTATATTGAACAGAAAGGTTGATGTTGGTAGGTTATTCTAATGTGTGCATTATAGGAGCGTCTTCTTGGAAGGTAGTATTGGTTCTGATTTTAAGATGCTTTTCTCCTGCTTACCACCTGGATTTCTTTATACATTTTGCTCAAAGTTCGGTAAAAAGTTTGATTGAATATGCCTACAACTATTAATGCTAATTCTCAGCACCTTTACTTTTTCTTAAAGAAGAAAATTGTTTTAACAGTCTGACATGTAAGGGTTTAAAAATTGACCTCGCATCAGCTACTTAGCAGTAACCTCTGCTTCATGCTTCTAGGTCCTGATTATATTTGGGATGCCACAACTGCTGTTTTAAATGTTATAAAGCCTATGCCTGTTCTTATGTTTTTAACTATTCAATTCTCGTTCAGGCATTATCTTCTAGACTTGATGCGAGTAACTCCTCGTGATGCAAACTATACTGGTCCTGGATCCAGATTCTGTATCCTGAGACCAGAACTAATCACTGCATTTTGCCAGGTAAGTTATGATGTTCTGATAGTTCAATACTTATTTCGGAGTTTCCGTATTCTGATTGATTTTTTCGGTTAATGGAGAAGGCCCAAGCTGCAGAAAAATCAAAGTGCAAATCTGAAGGAGATGCTCATGTGATCACTGATTCTTCAAATGTTCCTGGTGTGGACAAACAGGTGAGATTGGTAGCAAATGCAAGTACAAGTTGTGATTGCCATGTGGTGTTCTTGTGAGGAGTTAATTCCACCCTCAAGCTTTTTTCCTATGATTTAATATAGATAGAACACTTGTGGGTTTTTGTCAAATGGAGCTTATTTAAACTTTTACCTTATCTTAGATAATGTACTGCTAAGTCATGTGCGCCAATCATATGTATCTTAGATAATGTACTGTTCCTATTTCTTAACATACATTTATGAATATGTGGGGAGTGATTCCTGCTTTTCCAGTGCAAGGTGTATTGGCATCTATCATCGTTGAATTCCTGTATTTTTCTTGTTGTAAAATTTTCCTTCTTGATTGATAAAATCTTGCATTCTCTTTTTAAATTTTAGGCAAAACATTGTTTTTACTCGAATAATATCTCAACCCGATTCAATAGAAAAGTGTTTTATAGTTTAAAATGAGATTTTTTGTGAGGCTTAGTCCATGGAGCGGAGGCTTGGGCCGATAGGCCTAAGCCGGAGCGCTCATGGACAAGTCTGTCTTGATGTGTCAAAGGAGGAAGATTTTAATTGGTCCTTGCTTATTGTGTTGTATTTGAATATTTTAATCGGTCCTTGCTTATTGTTATTTTATATTAAAAATTTGTTACTTTTTAGATTACTTGTAAAGATTCTTATGTTTGTTGTAAAATATTATTAATCAATAATGAAGAGATTCTTGTTTTATTATCCTTATTTTTTAAGTTTTTAGCTCTATTGAATTATAATTATTAAAATAAATTTGTATTACCATTTAAAAAAGCATGTATAGAAAATATAGGAAAAAATGAGTGGTGTTTTAAAAATGTTGGCACATACCAAAAAAAAAAAATAAATTGCAAACCTATAGCGGCGGTCACTGACCGCGGCTATAGGTGGCACTTGACCGCTGCTATAGCACTATAGTGGCGGTCATATTAGGTCTATAGCGACGGTTTGTGACCGTCGCTACAAGACCTTTAATGCCAAAACAGCGCAATTGCGCTCGGGTCTATAGCGGCGGTTTCGACCGCTGCTAGGTGACCGCCGCTATAGACCCGAGGTCTTCACCAGTGGTCACCCGAACCGCTGCGATATACCTATACCGACGGATCTATAGCGGCGGTCGACCGCCGCTAAAAAACCGCTGCTATAGGTTATGGCAACGGTTTTTTGACCTATAGCAGCGGTTTCCGACCATTGCTATAAGTCTTTTTTTTTGTAGTGACAAAAGAAGAGCTTCTCTCCTCCCCCCTCTCTCTCTCTCTAAAAAATTGTCTCCCTATTTTGGGCATTTAATTTGTGCAAATTATGGGTGATTCTCTCGTAGAACACAGAATTTCTAAAGCTCTAACAATTGCGGCACGTGAAATAACATAAAGTATTTGATTTCAAGAATGCAAGGTACACCGAAATCACATTTGATTTTCCGCAGTGTATATAATATTTCCAAAAAAATCATTGAAAATGGAAAGAAAAAATATCGCCGAAAGCAGAAACAAACTGATAAGATATCAGATGGTTAGTAATCTAATCAAGCATAAAAATTGAGAAAAAAATTCAAAAGAGAAGCGTGTTTTGAGTGTTGAGAGGGAGAAATCAAAGAAGCAAAAGGAGCGGGTTTAATTGAGAGAGCATGAAGAACTATTAGGTTAAAACAATATAGATTGAAGTCAACAAATTGGGAAAAAGTCATAGTTAATCCCGTATCTATAGGGTAAAATCAATTTTTGTACCCGCTATTATTAAAACGACAATTTTAGCTCTTTATCTTTTGAAAATTATCAATGTTCACCCTTCTAAATTAGGCATTAAGTCATACGGAAAAGTATGCTAAATGACCAAAATACCCCTCTAAGATAAAATTTTAAAAAATAAATAAAAATTTAAGAAATAAATTAAAAATAAATAGATTATTGAAATAGAGTTTCAATAGTTTTATTTAAAAAATATTACTCTTTTAAATATTTTTTTTTTTTTTAATGAATTTTTAAATTTTTTAGTAATTTTATCTTGGAGGGCATTTTTGTCATTTTACATGTTTTTCCGTCTATTTGGACTAAGGGTGAATATTGATAATTTTCAAAAGATAAATAGCTCAAATCGCCGTTTTGATAATAGTGGGTACAAAATTAATTTTACCTTATAGATACGAGGCTAATTATGACTTTTTCCCCAACAAATTCTTAACTTTCTCTCAAAGGTTGAACCAGAAACCTTTCTTAGATGCTGACGTGAATTTTTTTTTTTTACGTGTGTCTGACATGGAATAGCTGCCAATCTGTGCATATGGACTAATTTTAAGATTTTTATAGTCCGAGGACTTTTTCTATAAAACGTGACAGCATATGGACTAATTTTACAATTTTCTCCATGAAAGCGGCAAGGTGGACCCATATTGCTTTATTTCTTGGATTATATTAATCTATCCCTAATATTACTTCTCTTTTGCTCCTCTTTTCACACGATTGATTAGTAGATTTTATATCAAGCAAAAAAAAATTAGATTCTATAGTTGTAAATAGTCGAATAATAAAAAAATCAAAAGTAATTTTTTAAAAAATAGTTGGTAGGCGATATGGCTAGGAATCAAAGTTTCTAATAAGTGTGGCGATGTGGTAAGGATGGAGGGAGAAGAAAATGCTAGTTTTTGCCAAGGGCTCGGGCGTTGTCGGGAGCGGCTCGGCAGCTAACTGGTAATAGGAGTCGCTTGACTGGGAAGTTAAACAATGTCTAGAGCGTTTGGAGACAACCGTCACTGTCTTGGGCACATTTATAGCTTCTGGGGATAAATAGGAGCTTCTTTAATTGGTTGAACTACAAGCATGTATCGGACCTTGGGTGTACTAATTGCTGAAACAATAAGGGAGCGTACAATGACCACATTCGTCTGATCAATTAATCAGATGTCGAGTTCAAATATAAGGTGACAATCAATTGAAGACACAGTGTGGAGGAGGAATCCTTCGTGAATTATATAGTAACTAACGAACTACAGGGGCAAGAGCAAGAATCTAATATTCGATTATTTGCTCGACCTGCAGAATCGAGCGAAACTAGAAGATTATAAAAAGAAACAACAGAGCTCATAGAAAAGGAACTCACTGAGAGAAATTTGTACGGAAAAAAATGGATGTGAGACTGCAGTAGTTTAATGGGTATGGGGTTGGCGGGAGGATGCTGTTGCGATATTGTATGGGTAGTTGGAGCTCAACCGCATGTAATAAAGAACCGGGTCGGCTGTATGGTTGGAGGAGCGGAGGAGGGCTAGGTTTTGGAATTTAAGGATAAAGACAAACGATATTTGTGGGAGGAAGAGCTTTTTGTTTTTGTTTACTCAGTGAGAAGACATGAAAGCAAAGCTCTATCGAAATGTAGGTTGTAGGTTTATATTGCTTTGTTCAAAATTTGCACAAAAGATGGAGGGGTTTGGCTAATTATCGTGCCACACATAGAGTAACAGAACCAGCGATCCAGTACGCAAGCTGGATCGTGAACCTATTGACACATGCTATCGAAAAGCGGGTTTGAACTGCGGTCTAGACCTCAGAACCAAGACTAGCCACGGTATCCAAACAACCCCTAAATTGTAGAACTCTAGTCAAATTCTCATGACAACATACTTCTTGCGTATCTAATAAGTGTGAAGAGAGATCATTTTACGTGTTTGGAATTTGTTCAAGATGTTATGTTTAATAGTTTAAAGTTCGATGGATAGTACACTACTGATGATACCGAAATTGAATCAATCCAGCCCAAATCAATTTGAGCTGGATAGACATGATCACATTCCCGTCAAAGCCAACAACAATAATTACCCCATGTCACATTAAGCCCAGGAGAAAAAACCATGACACGCGTCATGAGTGGTTATACAACAACTTATTATGTGCAGCAACTCCACGATCCCAGCGTTCCCGCTATCAAAGCACGTACCCGTTAAAGAGACATGTGAAGAGCAAATCACGGGAAACAACGTTACAAGGATAGAATTCCCGCCAAGAAGAATAATATGGGGACGTGGAGAAAACACTGTAAATGCAGAAAATCACGAAGAATGAAGGTAAGTGATTCCATAAGATTAAATGTAGAAATACTAAGATAACCAAAATACTGACTTAGGCATCGGAGGTGCCTTACCCTAGTGTCCGGGGTCATCTTTGTTGTTTTGCAGGAAGGAAACGCGAAGTTCAAGGCGCATTTACTCCAAAGTGTTGACCATAAATCAACTGATTTATCAGTTGGCACCGTTTGTGGGAATGTTTTAGTTCTTATGATAAAAGGTTTATGGTCACCACCAAGAGTAAAGGCAAAGGAAAGATTGGAGGCAACCCGGAGCCACCTCCGCAAATGATCAAATGATTAGCAAAAACCGTCCACAAGTCTTGCACTAGCACAGACCAAGAACCAAACCACAATGACAGGCAACCGGGAGAAACATTTGTCCAAGGAAGACATAACAAAGAGGCTCGCATACCACAAGTATCAATGCCAGAAAGACATGATGAAGAGGTTCGTATACCACACTATAACAAAGATTCACGCTCTCCACCTAGACGGAATGAAGATACTGGAGGAGTCAACACTAGGCTAGAAGAAGTGTTAGCTGAATTAGGGAGGATGAGGTAGAAGCTGGACAAACCGCCACAATCCTCTCCAGAAAATATGATGCACCAGGTGGAATCTCCATTCACATCAGGAATTTTGGAAGTTCGGCTACCATCCAAATTTCGCATGTCGGTCGTCGACAAATACACAGGAGCCACCGATCCATTCAATCACTTAGAAGGCTATTGATCGCAGATGGACCTGCCGGACACCCAAGACGCCATCAAATGCAAGGCATTCCACATAACATTGGCTGGATCAGCTCGCATCTGGTTTAGTAGGTTGAGGCTAAACTCTATTTCAAGCTTCAAAGAGCTCAATAAAGCTTTCATTAGCCACTTCATAGCAAGCAAAAAGCAGAAAAAGCCAGTCATCCGCCTCCTCTCTACCTGACAAAAAAAAGATGAGAGCCTGCAAGATTATATGGCACGCTTCAACCAAGAAAAACTCAACGTGGAAGATCCGAAAGATAAAGTGGTTCTCACCGCCATAGTAGCTGGATTAACCGTCGGAAGATTTTCATTTTTCTTGGGAAAAAAGCCCCTGGAAACCTTCGGAGAATTCATGGAGAAAGCGCAAAAGTATATGAATGCTAAGGACATGGTAACAGCTCGCCGGCAACAAGTCGTGGATCAAGGAGGAACAGCAGCCAAAGGAGAAAAGAAGTACCTCAAGCCAGACCTCCAACAGAGAAAGAACCAAAGAACCACAAAGGATCGCCCAAGGTTACAATTTACGCCTCTCAACACACCTCCGAGAAAGATCCTCATGGAAATCCTAAATGATCCCGAGATACAATGGCCCCTGAAAATGCCATAAGATCCAGAAAAACAGGATGACCGAAAATTCTATCGTTTCCACAACAGACGGATGAATGTATACATCTGAAAAGGCAAATTGAGGCCTTTATTCAGCAAGGACGTCTTAGACAAATTCACTACAACCAGATTGGGAGAACCATTCAGAAGGGAAGCACGGACTCTCGAGAATCAAAGTTTCAGGCCCTATCAAAGAAACAAAAGGGAACCCCGGGAAGATCATAAAGGAAACAAAGCTCCAAGATAGGAAGAGAGGCCAGTAGAACGATGCTCCCCACCAAGAGCAGTAGGCGAAATTAGAGTCATTTCCAGAGGCCTTGCAGTAGGAGATCCTCTAGATCCTCAAGAAAAACCTACGTAAGACAACTGCTCGTCACAAAGATAAACGATGGACCTTGGCGTTCGATGTCAGGAGAAGAAAAGCCCATCACATTCACAACAAAAGATACGACAGGAATCAAATACCCACATGACGATACTCTGGTAATCGATGCTATGATAGGAAATTACAAAATCTGATGAATTCTTGTTGACACCGGAAGCTCTGCTGATATCTTGTATGCTACTGCATACAACCAGATGAAGCTGGGAAGAGAAGCACTAAGAAAGGAAAGTAAGGGACACACTGGATTCACTGGCCATGAAGTATTCAGTCTAGGGATAAAAGAGTTAACATTCACGGTAGGAGAGCTCCTGCATGAAGCTTTGCTCTCTGTAAAATTCTTAATCCTCGAAGGAGAGTCCTCCTATAACGCCATTATAAGGCGAGTCACCCTGAACAGACTATATGCTGTGGTATCAACTTATCATTTAAAGATGAAGTTCCAAACCAAGTCGAGAGTAGGAGAAGCGAAAGGAGATCAAGAACTAGCAAGAAAGTGTTATTTCTCGGATACCCAGGTAACAAGGGAAACCATGGCCATAGAACATTGGGAGGAATTTTGAGCACAACCGGTGGAACCATTAGAAGAAATACCACTTTGGGCAGGTTCAAAAGAGGGGATGGTCAAGATCGGCACCAACTTGTCTGAAGATTTCAAAACCATTCTCATGGAATTCCTCTGGGCAAATAGTGAAGTCTTTGCTTGGTTACATGAAGATATGTCGGGAATAGATCCAAAAGTCGTCACTCACAGGTTGAACATACGACCCGAAGTCAAGCCAGTCATACAACGCAAGAGAAGCTTCTCTCCCGAAAGAAGTCAAGCAATCTAGGAAGAGGTTGGGAAGTTGATCAAATCCTAATTTATCAAGGATGTCAACTACCCCAGTTGGCTTGCAAATGTAGTTATGGTAAAGAAGGCAAACGGATAATGGAGAATGTGCGTAGACAACACCGACCTAAATAAGGCTTGTCCAAAGGATTGCTACCCGATCTAGAGAATCGACTCCCTTGTCAATTTGACTGTAGGACATCAACTCCTAAGCTTCAAGGATGTTTTCTCGGGATAGAACCAAATCAAAATGTATACACCATACCAGGAATGCACTTCTTTCACGACAGACTAGGAAACTTACTGTTACCAAGTAATGCCCTTTGGACGGAAGAATGTCGGGGCAACATACTAGAGATTGGTCAACCTGATGTTCCAAAAGAAAATAGGGCGCAACATGGAAGTTATGTGGATAATCTGTTGGTTAAAATGCGAGATTCAGCAAATCACGTTACAGATCCTGGTCAAAGCCTTCGAAGTACTCCGAAATACAAGATGCGCTTGAACCCAGCAAAATGTGCCTTTGGAGTATCCTCCGAAAAATTCCTGGGATTCCTTATATCCCAATGAGAAATCGAAGCTAACCCAGAAAAGATCAAGGCTATTCTAGACATGTAACCACCAAAGAACGTCAAAGAGGTGCAACGACTCACGGGACAAATAGCAGCACTCAACAGATTCGTTGCTCATGCCACAGATAAATGTTTGCCATTCTTTAAAACACTTCGGAAGGCCTTCGAATAGACAGAGGAATGCTAAAAAGCTTTTGAGGAGCTGAAAGAGTATTTGACGAATCCTCCACTCCTAGGTGACTATATCGAGAAAGACGCTTTATCTTTATCTCGCCACTTCTAATGCAACAGTGAGCACGACAGTTATAAGGGATGATACGATGTACAATGACCCATATATTATGTAAGCAAAGCTTTGCAAGGAGCCAAGCCTCGGTATCCCGACGTTGACAAACTAGCGTTAGCTATCATCATCTCGGCAAGAAAGTTGAGACCATACTTCCAAGCTCACCCCATACTTATCTTGACAGACCATCCACCTTGGGAAAACTAGATGCATTAGGAAGATTGGTCAAATGGTCAGTAGAGCTTGGAGAATTTGACATCGAATTTTGACCTCGAACCACGATCAAAGGACAAGCAATAGCCGATTTCATCACCGAGCTCACTACATCTGGGTGTCAAGAAGAAACTTGCAAGCTGAAGTGGTGGCAGGTTTATGTAGGTGGATCGTCCAATCATGAAGCAGGAGGAATGGGGATAGTCATCGAAATACCTGAAGAAGAGCGCGTTGAGTTTGGAATTAAGATGGAGTACTCCCCCATGAATAATGAGGTGGAGTACGAAGCCCTCATAGCCGGATTACTCACAACAAAACTTTTAGGAGGAAGACATCTTAAGATATACTTAGACTTCTCAATTGGTAGTGGGACAAATCACAGAAATTTTCGAGGCCCAAGATGAGAGAATGGCAACTTATTTGAAACATGTCTTGGAAATAAAGGGACATTTTGAAGCTTTTGAAATCCTGCATATTCCCCAAAATCAAAATGCTCGAGCTAATGCATTAGCAACCAAGGTGTTAGGGTTAGCCGAGATGTTCAGAGGACGAGTAATCATACAATCCACCAGAGTCGTGTTTCAGATTTGTACGGTCGACGAGGTAGAACCTGGTGACTGGTGATTGCCGATCATTAAGACATTGCGGGAGGAAGATCTCGGTATTGATAAACAACAAAAACAGAAGTTCAAAAGGATAGTACCACAGTATACCATCACAGATGGAAACTTATATCGCTGAAGTATTTCTAAACCGTTACTAAGTTGCCTCAACGCCCAGGATGCAGACTACGCACTTCGGGAAGTACATGAGGGGATATGTGAAAACCATTCAGGAGCAAGAACTTCGGCTCAAAAGGTCATTCGAGTTGGGTTCTTCTGACCCACCATGCATGCCGATGCAGAAGGCATAGTGCGGAAATGCAAGAAGTGCTAAAGATTCGCCAACCTTATAAATACCCCGGTGGAGAAGATGACATTTGTTAGTGCCCTGTACCCATTCATGCAACGGGGAATTGACATCCTTGATCCTTTCCCTGTAGGACGAATACAGTTGAAGTTGTTGATAGTTGTCATCAACTATTTTACCAAATGGGTAGAGGCTGAACCACTAACGAAAATCTCCAAATAAAACATCTGGAGTTTGTTGGAGTTATTGTTGTTTCATGAGCAATTCTCGTGGTTTCGGTTTGTTTGGAGAAACATTATCTGTTGTTTCGGGTTACTCTGAGCCATAATCACCAATAGGGGTGGTTAACGGTAGTATAGGTGACTTTAGCGAAAACTGTCACCGTTACCGTAAATTGACGAATCACATATTTGACACCGCCACCGCACCGCGTACATAATTGACGTAACGGTCCCAATAAGCGGTTACGGTACCGGTAGCGGTGGCGGTTTTAGAGGTTAAAACCGCCACCGCTGGTGAAAATGAGCACCCCTAATCACCGACAATGGCAAACAATTTAATAGCAAGAATTTCCAGCACTTCTATAAAGAACTCAATATCGAGAACCATTACTCGTCTCCGTACTATCCGCAAGCCAACGGACAGGTAGAATTGGCAAACCGATCACTACTAAAGATCATAAAAACAACGCTCAACGATCACAAGAGCTATTTGTCATATCACACTATTGTCAGAACATCTACGGGAGAGACCCTGTTCACTCTCACCTATGGAACCGAGGATGTGATCCTGATCGAAATAGGAGCTTTCTCACCTCAGGTGATGATTTTCACTCATGAGAGTACTGAAGAAGAGAAAAATCTAGATCTCGATCTACTAGAAGGAAAGAGAGAAGAAGCACAGCTCAAGATGGAAGCATACAAGCAGAAAATTGCCAATTATTACAATGCCAAGGTTAGACCACGTCGTTTTATCCCAGGAGATTTAGTCCTCAAAAAGATGTTGCCTACAACGAAGGATCCACAACAAGGCAAGCTACACCCAAATTGGGAAGGCCCGTATCGTGTTGTTGGATCCAAGCAAACAGGAACATACTATTTGGAAGATCTTCAGGAAAAGCATTACAACATCCATGGAACTCGATGTACCTTAGAAAGTATTATGCATAGGCATCTTAGTTCTACCTATCACCATGTATTTACACTTATATTATGATTTAATGTCTTTATTACTATTAATGAAAAACCCGAAGTCCTCTTCAAAAATTACTTGTCAAGAATATCAAAAGACGACCTCGGCGAACCCCGGTTCCTAGTTGCATCCACAATAAAAGACTCAGGAGAACCAAGGCTCCTAGTCTATTCAAGAGTGAGACGACCTTGGTGAACCTCAGTTCCCAGTTGCATCCACAAAAAAAGACTCAGGAGAACCAAGGTTCCCAGTCTACCCAAGAGTAAGACAACCTCGGTGAACCCTGGTTCCCAGTCGCATCCACAACAAAAGACTTAGGAGAACTAAAGTTCCCAGTCTACTCAAGAGTAAGACGACCTTGGCAAACCTCGGTTTCCAGTCCCATCCACAACAAAAGACTTAGGTGAATCAAGGTTCTAGTCTACTCAAGGGTAAGACAACCTCGGCGAACCCTAGTTTCCAATCGCATCCCCAACAAAAGACTTAGGAGAACTAAGGTTCCCAATCTACTCAAGAGTAAGACGACCTCAGCAAAACCCCGGTTTCCAGTCGCATCCACGAAACAAAAGACTTAGGAGAACAAGGTTCCTAGTCTACTCAAGAGTAAGACGACCTCAGTGAACCCTAGTTTCTACTTGCATCCCCGACAAAAGACTTAGGAGAACTAAGTTCCAGTCTACTCAAGAGTAAGGCAACCTCGGCGAACCTCGGTTCCCAGTCCCATCCACAACAAAAGACTTAGGAGAACTAAGGTTCCCAGTCTGTCCCGGTTTCCAATCACATTCAACCAAAATCATAAGACGACCTAAAAGAACCGCAAAGTACAATGGCAATCACATAGCAACAAGAAAAACATCAAGTCCAACAGGATTCAAGCTGCTAGAAACAAATCACAAATTAGCCACCTGCCACAACAAGACAGATAACCAAATCCAACAAAGTTCAAAGCATAGAAAGTGAATCGTAAATGTTCAAAGAAACAACCAAATTCAAAGAAAGCATCAAAAGATTATTACAAAATCTAATCTTCCGCAAAAGGAAGATGCATACCACAAGTTCCTAAATTCTCAACAAGGTGCTGGTAAATTTTCTTAGCAGACCCATTTTTGCTGACCATAAAATGGCTCCCCTCATTCTCGTGAGCCACCTCAAGAACTGCCATAGCCGCACCAATGTACCTGCGTGCTAAAATCATAGGATCACCAAGAAAAGCGAGCATCACTGACAGCTCAGCAACACGAAGGCTAAGACTAGTGAGACTCTCCTCTAGGCTTTTTTTCATAGCAGCAAAGGAGTAGCAGCCTCACACATGGCGCGACGAACCTCCACCACTTCTCTATTCGACGAAGATGCGTGAAACTCACTCAAATGTTGTAAAACTTTCACTTTTTCCCGGGACAAGCCAAGCTCAAAGTCCACATGTCTCAGCTCGAGTTCATCAATAGTTTGCCTCAGTTCAGTGATGGTGATGTCCCGAGAAATGACATCATTCTCCAAATCAACCACCCTGCCTTTGTATGTCTTAGCATGGGAATGGACGCCACGGACTACAGTTCGCAACTCGATGATCAATTTCTTCTAATCCTCCAGTTCTCCTTCAAGCCTCCATAACCTCAGGCGAGTGGACTCCAATTTCTCGTCATGGGACAACTCAGCAGCATCTAAGGCAACAAGCATTGTCACACTGTGCGAAAGGTCTCGTACAATCCTGTCAACTTTCACGTGGCGTGGAAGAGACAAAGAATCCTTTATTAGCTCCTTAATCAAAAGAGACTGCGCATAGAGCCTGGAATACCAGGCAGGAGAAGCTGGAGGCTCAGAGTCGGACTCCTCGGGATCATCCAAAATGGAAGGGCAAGCAACTTGTTCTTTACCTCTAGCCGAAAGAGTTAGAGGCATCACAGAACCGCTAACAACGTTGACCGCAGACGTGCCAGGCTCATCAGTCGGTATGGACGCAGAAGTGTCCAAACCACTAATAACAGCAGCTTCGAGCACACTTGGCCGCTCTAAAGAAGGCACCACCATCAATGGAGGGATCGTAGACAAGACCCCCTATGATGGAAGCACGTCAGGCTGAACCTCAAGACTAACTCCAGCCTCAGGCAAATCTGACCCGCTTGAAGACTTAGAATCAGACAGTAAGATTGTGTTTCAAGTTCTATCTCTTTGATTCACAAATGACAAGGATAAGAAAGTGTAATTTGTGTGAATGATATGAGAAATATGGAATAGGAAGGTTTAAGATATTTCTCAAGCTAAGTAAAATAATATGTGGTCGTTCTCTCTTGTTTAAAGACATTAGGAAGGTCTATATATAGGCCACATGAGAAAACTAGCCGTTTATAGCCATTAGGGGTCGATCTAACAATTTTACCGTTGTACCGGTTGACCGCTTCAACTAGTCGTTGCTCAACAGTCATAAAATTTGAATGTTGTCAACATCATCCACTTCATGTAGCAGTCGATTGCTACAAATCATTTTCATAAACCACTACAATTAAAAAGCCTATTTTTGACCTTTTTGAAATCTCATTTCAAAAACCAACTTCCCAAAAATATAACCAAGGCTTGAGAGTTTATATAGGGATGATTTGAAAACATTTAAAGAGCATTTTGGCTGTCAAATATGTGATAAGAAGATTATGCACGGTTTGAAAAATATGCAAGTGTGATTCAAATCCTTGTCAAAAGTGAAAGTAAGAGTTACAAGGTTATATCCTATGGTCTTGAATCTTCACTTTTGAGCTCCTTGCATCTTCTTGATCCTCAATCTCCTTGTCTTTGGCTCTTTGATAAAAATGATTTGTCTTTGAAAATGTCCATTTTGTAAACTTAATCCATTTATTGAAATCATCAAAATATCGATTGTGAACAAAAGCCAACAGATACGAGGAGGGGGCTGATGAGTGCGCTCTCCCCTGATTCGTAATACATGTAGACATCCACTTTTTGACGTTATCATGGCCTGTTCGGGCTATAAGACCAACTTGAGACTTGTATGAATTAATTAACTTATATTTTGAACTATGATGTAGTCATAACTTATTGCTTGAGATATATTAAATTTTTAAATATTTTCCTATACATGTTATGTGGTATAGGTATACGTTTTCAGTGGCGGAACCAGGAATGCAATTGAAAGGGGGCAAACTCCTAAGGAAAAATGACAAAAAAAAAAAATTACTAGTAATGCAAAAAAATGTCTTAGAGTTAAAATATCAAAAATTAAGGACTAAAAATATTGAAATACACATACCGTACTATTTGCTGATACTGAGAGGTGGCAATTGGATCCTACGAGACTGCATCTTCTGAAAAATATTGCAAAATAGCTTCGTTTCAATAGTTTCAAAATTTTCTCTCTCGATGTATACTACCATACTATCATTCATCCATTCATCTCTATCTTATTACGCAAATTAGTCTTGATAAACTTCATTGCAGAGAACACTCTCTCAACAGTTGCAGTCGCAACTGGTAAGACCAATGCCAACTCAATAAGCTGATAAATCAAAGGATACAGAGTATACTTTTCTTGTCTCAACCATTTTCACAGCAAGACCTCCAATATCTTGAAGTCTAGAAAAAACATCAAGACTTCTCACATCATTAATGTAGTTTTGAAGTTGATCTTTAAGTACAAATGATCAATTGCTGAGAAATCTTTTGGATAAAGCTCAGCAAGACGAAGTAACATAGCATAATCAAATGCTGAGAATGAGTTTCTTGGATCAAGACATGCTATACAAAAAAGTAACTCCGTACTTGCTTCTGTGGAACGATGATCCATCTCCTGAGCGATCAAATCAATAACTTGGCAAAACACTTCCATATGAAAACGATGCAAATAAGTAATTGTTTGCCCTCCACACCGTGCCCGATCGCGAGTTGGAGTAATATCTTCCATATTAGGCACAATGATAGAATTATTCACACAAAAAGTTTTGACTTCTTCCAAAAAATCATCACATTCCTTCTCCTTTAAATCCTGCAACCGACGCTTCACAATTCTAACCAAATTCATAGCATTAACAATGTCTTGATCTTTCGTTGTAACACCTGTGACAATTCATTTGAAATTCTCATTATATTTATCAACAAATGCATAGTGAATACTTTTTAATAAAAATTAGTAGTGTTTGTGATTACCTGTGACAATTCATTTGTAATTCCCAATATATTTCTCAACAAATGCATAGTGAATACAAAGTCGAAACTTTGAATCTTATCCAGCATATTCAGAGCCATGGATCTTTGTTTTGTGCAAGTGTCATCCTTTGCTACGTTTTCAAGCACATCCAACACTGCTGACCACATAGTGAAGAGACGCATTATCGTAATGTGGTATGAACCTCCAACGAGTATCACCTGGTCGTACGAGACTGGTTTCTTGATTTTTGCCCCTTCCACTGAAATTTCTCCCTTATCCAATAGCTCCACTATCTTCTCATGTTGACTTTGCTAAAGAGAATCTTTCCTTTTACAAGAAGCTCTGACTATATTCACAATCATCATAGTGTAAGAGAAAAAATCACAAACTTGGATGTTATTCTTTGCAGTAGCCACAATAACCAATTGAAGTTGGTGAGCAAAACAATGAATATAGGTCGCAAAAGGATTATCCCTCAAAATGAGAGACTTCAACCCATTGAACTCGCCTCGCATGTTTGATGCCCCATCATACCCTTGACCTCTCAACCTGGATATTGATAACCGTGTCTTGCAAACAATTTGTCTATAGCATTTTTCAAAGATTAAGAGCAAGTGTCGATAACATGTTCCACACCAATAAACATTTCTATCACCTGTTCACATTTGTTCACATATCTCAAAACCACTGTCATTTGCTCCTTCACTGAAGTATCTCGAGACTCATCAACCATAAGTGAAAAATATATGTGCCAATATCTTTAATGATGGCAAGTGTGGTCTCCGCTGTACAGCATTCACCAATTCCTTCTGAGTTTTTGGAGAAGTCATTTGGTTATTTCTCGGAGCATTAAGAAGAGTTGCCTTAGCAACCTTTTCATTACGTAAGCTGTACCATTCTAAGAGCTCAAGAAAATTGCCCTTCCTCATTGAACTCTCAGACTCATCATGACCACGAAAAACTAATCCTTGCATCAAAGATAACGAATGCAATCTAAAACCACTGTAAACGAATGCGATAAGCATTCTCTACATCAGACCTATATGCGACACACTTTGTCGCTGATTTTAAGTGCTTCACATTGTTTTCTAGCATCATTGTGAGCACTATTAATGTCACCAACATGCTCACCAAAAACCTCCACTGCCTTTTTCCAATTGCTAAATCCGTAGATGTAAACACATCTCCCCGGATTTTCCTCCTCTAGCTCGCCTAAATAGATAACACACAAGCAATATGCCGCATCCTTTGATACACTATATTCCAACCATCATTATTTTTGAACCATAACTCCCTAAAACCCCTCATTGTTTTCTTATATTGCTTCTTGGGAAAATCATGGCCAAGTGGTTGACAAGGACCTTTGATTAAATACTCCCTACGAACTTGATCCCTAATTCCAATATCATATTCTTAAACGGGTTTACGTAATCCTGAGTCAGCAACAATATCATCCGAACTAAACAAAATACGAGGTCTTTTCGAACTAGTATTCGTTTCAGAAGTAGCGACCACGTTAGGAGTACTAGACGACTCTACGCTGGCTATCTTCTTTATAAAAAATTTACCATTATCTAAATAAAACAAAACAAAACAAAATTCATCAATATAATTTCATAATGAAGCTATATCTTGTGATTGATATGAATTTCTCTATTAGAGCACAAAAGGTTCGTCCCTTAAAGCAAAATGCAACTTAAGAAATAACTGAAAGGAGTGTTAGTTGAGCATCCTACACAAATGCTCTAAGCACACTTTAAAAAAAAAAAAATGAATCCTGGAAAGACTAACACGAGGACTGAAATATTTACCACTTGGTGAATAAAAACAACATGATCTTGCAACAGATTTATTTTTCAAACAAGAAGAAACTAGAATTAAAACTAACAAAATTTCCATAAACTCCATAATGCACTACATAGTAGAATAATTAATAAAAGCTAAGGAAAAATTACCGATTGAAAGGAACTAAGCACGTAACATTTTTGAATTTAAGGCCTAGATGACAATTCAAAGATACTAAGAACTAATAGCAAATTAAAAGAACTAAATACATTATAAGCTTATTAAGACAGTTCTACTAGGAAAATGAAACATAGCTTAAATATTCAAAGGCGCACATCAAGTTCTTATAGGAAATAAGAAGAGCAAAAATGATGCCCTCCATCTGATCTTGATGAGTAAGACAGCCCAATTCTCCTCTTGCCTTCTAGAAGCCCCAAAAGATCAAATCTTGTTCTCCTTTTTGTTCATAGGAATCAGAATTTAGAAATTTGATTCGAGTTTGTGTATGTGAGTGATTGTATCTGGGTTTCTACAACAAATATCTTATGCTTAGAAAGATTGCAAAATTCATGAATTCTGTATCAGTACTTAATTCATAAAAATTTCATCACATAAATTCAAATCACATGAATTTCATCACATGAATTCATGAATTCTCTATCCGATTCACAATAAATTCAATAATCCTAACTGCTAAACAAATTTCATCACATTATTCATCAAAATTTAAAATAAATTTCATCACTAATTGAAAAATAAACAGAGTTACAGAGAGACTTGAGTTGATAGAGTATCTAGAGGCTGGAGAGAGAGAGAGAGAGCTGTGATCTTGTGGAGGATGAGAGAGGGATAAAGAGGCAGAGAGGGAAAGAAAGAGTTGAGCCAGCATTCTGTGGACTGTGGAGGTCCGAAGGAGGAGAGGCAAAGTGAGAGAAGGCTAGAGGTTGGCGTTCTGTGGAGGCAGAGTGGGGAGGAGAGAAGGCAGAGGCTAGCGTCGTGAGGTGGGGAGTAGAGTGAGAGAGGCTGGGCCATAGGCGTCGGGGAGAAAATGGGGAAGATTTGGAGGGTGCCGAATTAATCAGGATGAAACACGCATTTTACCCTAATTTTTTTAAAAAAAAAAAAAAAAAACAGAGTTGTTTCACCCTCTGCTAATTTTTAAATAAAAGAATTAGACCAACTGGGCCAGTCTGGGCGCCTGGGTCTGAGCTGGGTTTGTCTGAGGGGAGACCGTCCTCACGGCCTGGGTCTAGGGGGGCAGCCCATAAACACGGAATATATATAAATTTTAAGAGGTTTTTCAGGCGATGGGGGGCAGCCGCACACTCCAGCTCGTACGATCACATGTGCATTTAACATTTTATGAATTAAAATTGGAATTGAGCTCGTAGTTTGTTGATTCGAATCGTATAATGATTCAACCTTCTGCATTGTTTGCTTTCTGATTGAGCGTCAGATTGGTCGTCTTAAGCTACTTTCTCTTTTCTCTATCTTAATTCGGATAATATATGTATTCTTATTTATTTATTTTCTCTCGTTTTGGATTCTTCGAATTGGTTTGACTCGTTTCTAGAATCAACCGGAAAAACTTGGAGATTTTCGTTTGTTTGTTTGGTGTCTTGTTATTTTGGTTTCGTTTCAGGAGCTGTGGACCTTCTTTTTGTTTTGTCTCATCATGCTTTTAAGTCGACGTTTGGTGGAGGTCCAATGGATTACGGTGTGTTTCTCGCCAAGATAGCCCGGGACATAATGAGTGAAGAGCAATGTGGCTTTCGCTATTTAGTTTGTGAGGAAGTCTAAAGATGCAAAAATAACACAGCTTAGGTCAAGCAAGTGGATGTATGGAAGATAGTTGAGTTTGTTCTTTTCTTGTTTCTTACTTTTTTTATTCGATTGGGAAGTTACCTCAGTTACATTTAGAAATCATTTGTGTCTGAAGTTGAGAATTTTTGTATGTGTATGTGTATGTGCCTACTTTCACTTTCAGTATTCTTCCCCACAACATACTTGAGCATTATTGATTAAGATCAAACTCAAACTGCGAAACTTTTAGCTTAATTATTGATGGAGTTTTTATCTTAATAGGTAGCGTTGGAGATTTCAGGGTAGTTGATGGTATGAAACAGGCTATTTGAGAGTTTCAGAACAGTATCTTCGTCTGTTTTGGTTGGAATTGTTTTCCTGTAACAAGTTAGGATGCAAGAATCAAATAACCTTCCTATTTCTTATCTAATCTGGAGAAGCTTCAAGGAGCCTTAAGATCAAGCTGAGAGAGTCTTACCCTCGAAAGGTTGACCGTATGCTAGTTTGTAATCTGCTGGCTTCAAATTATGATATTCTTGAATTGGTGGGAACTGAATGTACGCACTCGTGATTGGTACATTTGGTTAGGTTGGTGTGTATAGATGGCATTAAGTTAGGTTAAGAAAGGAGATGGTAGAGAATGGTCTGGATACAGAAAACTCTGGATACACAGGAGTCAACAACGCTCAGTCTGGACCCCAAGGTTCAGGTCTTCGCTGGGAGCCCTCATTGTCATGCTGGTGTGATGATGATGGGAGAGTCCAATTCGATTGTCAGTTAGGAAACACAGATGAATGTATTGAAGAAGACTCTGATTTTGAGTTGCCTTTGCTTCAACAGGATGAACCAGGAAACGGGTTTTTGTACAGGGAAGACGACCATGATTTTAAGGAGAGAACTATGCACTTGAATAGTAATGATACTATGGGTGAGGTTTCTACTCGTGTTGGGAGGAAAGAGAATAAGAAGTATGTGCCTTTTGATATTGAAAATGGGTCTGTGGGGCATACAAATGGTTTGGATGTCTCCATGTCGATGCGAAATCGTGAAGCAATGACACCACATTCTGAGGATCCTACTTCTGTTGCCAATGTATTGAAGACATTGTTTTTTATACTTGTATGGTACACTTCCAGTCTATTTTTGACAATGTAAGTTCGCTGTGTTCTTGCTCCAAAACTCAAAGAATGATGTTCATTTACGTTTCTTGTTGATGCAATACAAATTTTTGTTTGTAATTATTATGTGCTTGTTTGATTCGGTATAACAAAAGTCTGTTAGGGGAAGATCTGGGAAGCTTCCTGGCTCCTTTACTGATGGATACTGTTCATTGCACACTGCGAGCTGTTTTATCGAGGGCCATCACATGGTTTTGGTCTCATAGGTTCCAACCAAGTGTCGCTATGCCATGGCGGGATTACTTTGTGAGAGGTAAAATTCACTTAAGTTTTATTATGTCAATTTGTGAGAGGTAAAATTCACTTTAAGTTTTATTATGTCAATTTGCTATTTGAGAGCCAAATAATATCCATCTTAATTTTACCAAACAAGCCAGTACTTTTGTCTCAAATGATGGTTGGACCTGGATTTCCAATATAATGTGGTTGTTAGGATAACCTAAAATCAAAATTCTTCTGTATTGGTACTTTTCTTTTTCTTGTTATCTTTATGCTTTGATTCAATAGTTTCTGTATCTATCATAACTGAAGTGTATATTATACGCGAGACGGTGGTGTAGTGAGAATGACGGGATTCGTTAGCCATTAGGAATCGGAATATCTGATTCTGGATGGGTGAGAGCAACGTGTTTAATTTATTGTCATCTTTCTTGTTTTACTTCTGTGCTTTGGTTGAGCTGTTGGACTCTAAATAAAATTGCTTTTTTCTATTTCTCGTAACATGGCCAATGACTTGCATTAAAGGTTTACCATCAGAGCTGAAGACAAAGGACAAGTGGTCTACAAACTAGAAAGTGGGAATGTTACCAGTCTTTTGAGCAGATGCTGCTAAGTCAAAGACCCACTTAGGGAAACTAGATGCTAGGTGGGCAGTGTTACCTGAATGGATCAATAATGTCATAGAGACCTGTTGGGCTTGCTGCATACTCAGTTTATGTGAGGCTAATGTGATCATCAATAGGTGGAAGCACCAATGCTGCAGTTCCTCTGGTTATCCCGCCTTGGGTTACAATGCAAAATGATAACAGTTACCATGAGAATGACCATTTCCTCTGCAATGGTACACTTCCTATCATTTTGTCAACTGCGGTCTCTGTCATCGCAACATCTTTTAAGTGATTTCGTCGTCCATTATGTTGTAGATTGAGCCCTATATCTTCTTGACGCATCACTAACACTACCTTGAGAACCTACCACCACAATGAGTTATGTCTAGTAAAAGAAACAACAAGGCAGAAAGGTCATTTGACAGGCATTTTTGAAGACACCCTGATTCCCACCATTCTTCTATCTTCTTGCAGCCATTGAAAACTGGTGTACTATAATCAAACACTTGAGACATGTTCTTCTCCATTGAAAACATTTATTTGACACTATCCCAACTCTCGTTCTGGGTAATGAACATTCAGAAGTTTCAATTTGGGGCTCCATACTAATTCTGGAACCAGCCTCACTTGTCCACATGGTCTGTACAATTTTATGGTTACTCCATACAGGAGTTCTTATGGCCTCTTCTCGCTTTCTATTTATCAGTAGCTTCATTTATCTGGGGTTATGTTTTCTAGGGTTTAGGAGAGGCAAGAATGAGAAGAAAACGAAGAGAAAGAGAGAGATTAGTAAAATACTAGGATTTGAGGGTTAGATTTTTGGGGCGATTTAATATATGATGTGGTTTCGACGTCTAAAGAGAGAGAGGATAGGAAAAGCTTTTGAGAACTTAAGCTTTGAGTGGCTGGATTGTAGTCATAAATAGACATTCACATATGCACCTATATATATTTATTATGCGAAGGGAATGTGGATATGGTTTCGAACTACAAGAATGTCCCTCCATGCATACAGGGTTATGTACTTATTTGGATTTCAAGAGCATAGTGGACTTCTGGGGCATGTTCGTGTTGAGTTTTTTTGTAGGATTTGTATCCTACTTTTATTTTTACAATCCAAACATCACAACATACACGTATTTAAATAAAACACTTTATTACCTTTTTTACACACACCAATCCCTTTCAACAACTTCTACACGCATTTTTATACAACTTTAACACCACCTAAATATTCACAATTTCATCAGAATCCTAAAAAAAACATGAAAACGAGCATGACCCTGATGTTTCTGCTCATCTTCATTTAAAGCCATATTTTGATACGGCAAACTGTTAATGTCATAGGACTTTGTTTTCTTCCAAAGCGGTGCTTATCTTCAGTGAAGTAACTTATATTTCCTCCAGGGAGATAAATATTATCCACGAGTAACAATTTTCGTGAAACAATTCATACAAGTATTTAACGTTAGAATCAGATTTTATCCTTTTTTTGTTTCTTTGTGTCATCAAATATCATTCTCTTATTCCTAGCCGTTGATGTCCTCAAATTATTATTGTCTGATTCATTTCAGTTTCTTTTCACTTGTTAAATTAATTTTCTATTGACTAATGCTACAGATGGACTTTGCCTTTCACAGTTGTACCAACAGCTCTTGGAACAGCAATGGATGTAAATCTAAGCAACGCATCCCTTGTTTTCATCATGGTCACATTTGTCACAATGGTTTGTGATCTTTTGGAATACTTGATTTCCTGGGATATTTGTGTTCGTAATAAGTTTCTTTTTATGCTTACTGAATCCAATTTCTCTGTTTATTAATGTTTCAAGTGAGGATGTTGACTTTTACCTGTCTTTCCTTGGTGCAGTGTAAATCTGCTTCTACAATATTTCTTCTTTTATTTGCTTTTAATTTCAGGTGAATCTCGTCATTTGAGCTTCTTAACTAATCTCATTTTCAGATATCCTCCATGAATGTTAATGCCTTGTTTATTTTTTATTCCCACCGGGGAGATAAATATTATCTGCAAGTGACAATTTTCCTGAAAAAATTCATACGAGTGTTTAATGTCAGAATCTTTTATCCTTGTTTTTGTTTCTTTATGTCATAAAAGATCATTCTCTTATTCATGGGCATTGATTGCCTCTAATTGCTATTCTCTGATTCATTTAAGTTTCTTGTCACTTATTTAAATTAACTTTTCTATTGACTAATGCTACAGATGGACATTGCCTTTCACAGTTGTAACAACAGCTCTTGGAACAGCAATGGACATAAATCTGAGCAATGCATCCCTTGTTTTCATCTCAGTCACATTTGCCACAATGGTTGGTGATCTTTTGGAATACTATGATTTCATGGGATATTTGTGTTCGTAATAAAGTTTCTTTTTATGCTTAGTGAATCCAATTTCTCTGTTTATTAATGTTTCAAGTGGGGATGTTGACTTTTACCTGTCTTTCCTTGATGCAGTGTAAATCTGCTTCTACAATATTTCTCCTTTTATTTGCTTCTGCTTTCAGGTGAATCTCTTGTCAGTTGAGCTTTTTAACTAATCTCATTTTCAGGTATCCTACATGAATGTTAGTTCCTTGTTTCTTTTTAATTTTTTGTTTATTGACTTAATGAGTTGTTATCTGGTGCTCTTTATGCTGATCTTTCATTTTCTTGAATATCTCTGAATAGGTCTAAAAGTTGTTCCACATATGAGGGAGCATATGTATGATTCTAACATCAGATCTGTGCCACCCTTTCTCCACCTAGGTTATGTAACCAGGAATTGTAAGTTGGCCCGAAGTCTAGGAGAAACTGAATTTTGTTCTTAGGAGATTGTGCTACGGCTCCTTTGTATACTGTTCCTTTGTGCATCAGCTCTCAAGCATGGTGTAGTATCCCTAACGCTGAGCCTATTCTACTTGTTTTCTTAACTTGCTCCATCAGTACATTCATCTAGATCCCACAATTCTGCATATCTTTATTTAAAGAGGGGAACAGACCTCAAAGAGGTTGACCTTCTTGTTAACAATGGATCAAAGGCATGTCCATTTCCTCTC